>PVIW01006065.1:0-94038 GCA_004026585.1 Noctilio leporinus | reverse complement strand
TTCATAAGAACCTATGCACACCTATGTTCATAGCGGCACTATTTACAATAGCCAAGTGCTGGAAACAGCCTAAGTGCCCATCAGTGGATGATTGGATCAAAAAACTTTGGTACATATACACAATGGAATTCTATGTAGCAGAAAGAAAGAAGGAACTTGTACCCTTTGCAACAACATGGATGGAACTGGAGAGTATTATCCTTAGTGAAATAAGCCTGTCAGTGAAGGACAAATATCATATGATCTCACCCATTATGGGACAATAATGAGCAAAACTAACAGCAAGCAAAACAGAACCAAGTATATAAATACAAAGAATAGGCCTTCAGTGGTCAGGGGAACGGGGTAGGTGGGAGGGAGAGGTAGAGGCAAAAAAGGGGAGCAGCTTAGACAAGAACCTAGTATAAAGGAACCATGGACATGGACAACAGGTGGGATTGACTTTGGGGGGAATGGGTGGATGGGTGGGGGGACAGAGGGGAGCAAAAAGGGGATGGATGTAATACAACAACAATAAAATTTAAAAAAAAAAAAAAGAACCTCGTATAAAGGAACCATGGACATGGACAACAGGTGGGATTGACTTTGGGGGGAATGGGTGGGTGGGGAGGCGGACAGAGGGGAGCAAAAAGGGGATGGATGTAATACAACAACAATAAAATTTAAAAAAAAGAAAAAAATATGCAAAAATTCATTGCTTTTCTATATACCAACAAGGAAACTTCACAAAAATAACTGAAAATAACAATTTCTTTTACTATTGTAACCATAAGAATAAAATATCCTGGGATGAATTTAACAAAGAATCTGAAGGACCTTTATACTGAAAACTACAAAGCATTATTTAAAGAGATTGAAAAGAAACAATGAAATGGAAAGATATTCCATGTTTATGGATTGGAAGAACCAAGTTAAAATGGCCATATTATTCAAAGCAATATGCAGATTTAATAAAATCCCCATAAAAATCTCAATGTTATCTTTAAATCAATGGAACAAAAAAACATCAGATTTATATGGAACCATGAAAGAATCTGAATAGTCAAAGCAATCCTGAGAAAAAAGAATGAAGTTGGAGGTATCACAGAACTTGACTTAAATTCTACAACGCAGAAAAAGGAACCCTCATTCACTACTGGTGGGAAAATAAACTGGTACAGCCACTATGGAAAACAGTATGAACATTCCTCAAAAATCTAAAACTCAAAAACATATATTCACAAAGATATATGTACCCCATTGTTTATTGCAGCACTATTCTGCATGGAGGTCAATACATGGAGACAATGTAAGTATCTTTCTCTAGAGGATTAAAGAAGATGTGGTACCTATATACAATGGAATATTACTCAGCCACGAGAAAGATGAAATATTGCCATTTGTGACAACGAGATGGACCTTGAAAGTATTATGAAATAAATAAGTAAGGAAAAGCTAAGAACCATATGACTTCACTCACATGTAGAATATAAAACTGCCACTCATAGACAATAGTATGGTCATTACCAGAGGGAAGGGTATGGGATACTAAAGGGTAAAGGGGGCCAAATAAATGGTGATAGAGGATGACTTGACTTTTGGTTGTGGACCACAATGCAATATACAGATCATGTATCATAGAAATGTACACTTGAAACCAATACGATTTTATTAACCAATGTCACCCCAATAAATTTAATAATAAAAGAGAGGTAAGAATGATCGCCAGAACTTAAATGGTCAACTTGATGACTAGTAAGTCAGCAAGCATTTCTGTTCTTTTGCCCTTCACCTGTACAAGGAAACAAAAACACAATGCTGTTTTATCTGTTGATTTTCAATAAAATATTATCTTCTGCAAACATTTTATGACTCCTCAAGCTATCTCTGAAATCCTGCTGGATCATAATAACCCTTAAAATAGTTCTTATTTTTAGCTAATAATTGATATCTTATAACTTCTGCTTCTAGAGCCAAATAGGCCATTAGAATAATGTTTCTTCTATATGATTACCCTTTATATATCTTAAAGCCACTCATTCATCTTCTCCTTTAATTCATGCATGCATTTATTCAACAGATACTTATTGAGAAGCTACTATATTGTTAGGCATTATGGTAGAAATTTGGGATATGTGAGTAATTAAAAGACAAATAATCCCTGATTTTACAGATCTTCTGTCTACCTGAGTCTTTTTTTTTTTTTTTTTTTTAATCCTCACCTGAAGACTTATTTTTGCATTTCTTTTAGAGTGAGAGGAAGGGAAAGAAGAAGAGAGAGAATGAAAGAAACATCAACGTCTAAGAAAATTATTAATTGGCTGCCTCCCATAGGCACTCAGACCAGATATCAGATGCATAACCTAGGTATGTACCCTGACCAGGAATCGAATCTGCAACCTTTAGGTTATGAGATGATACTCCTACCAACTGAGCCACATAAGCCAGGGCCTGAGTCTTTTATTTTTTCATGCTTCGTATATTTAGTTCCTCACACCTTTCCACAGATAGTATAATTTGGAATCTCCTCACAACCTTGGTCATTTTCTTTGAGACATGTCATCAGTTTCCCTCTAAGGAGTGTGGGTCTCAAATCAGAAGTGATTTGACAAATGGTTGACGTGTCACATATCAGGGTTCAAATAGTATCTCAGTGTATTAACTGTGTTATATTGAGAAAGGTATTTAGTTTCTCTGGGACTCCAATTCCTTTCTGTAAAATAGAAAGAATATTTGCTGGGCTGTTGTGAGGATTAAAAAAGATAATACAGCCCTGGCTGATGGCACAGTGGATAAGGCGCTGGCCTGCGAACCCAAAGGTTGCTGGTTTGATTCCCAACCAGAGCACGTAACCAGGTTGCAAGCCAGGTCTCCAGCCAGGTCTGTGGCTGGAGGCAGGTAAAAGGCAACCATACATTAATGTTTCTCTCCCTCTCAGCCTCTCTCCCTTCCCCTCTCTGGAAATAATAAATAAAATCTTAAGAAAAAAAAAAAGGTAATACACATCAAAAGAAGAGGGGATACCTGGTTGGTGTGGCTCAGTTCATTGGAACATCGTCTTGTAAACTGAAGGATCACAGATTTGATTCCTGGTCAGGGCACAAGCTTGGGTAGCAGGTTACATCTCATGTCAGGGTATGTAGGAGAGGCAACTGCTTGATGTTTTTCTCTTGCATTGATGTTTCTCTCCCTCTCTGTCTCCCTCCCTTTTCCTCTGTCTAAAATCAATGAGCATGTCTTCAGGTGAGGAAAAAAAATAAAAAAGATTTAAGCTTTGACATATATATATATATATCAGATAAATATAAAATTGTATTAAAATATTAAATATTTTAAATGGTAAGGTACATAAAAAGCACTTGGCCTTTTTAAAAAAGTACCTGACATGTGCTTAATAAAGGAAAAAACATTATTTTCTTCATATTTGTTAAATAGCCTAAGATGGAATTAGAATTTTTGGCACATACATTCCTCTGTTATTGCCTTCTGAGTTTACAATTACTCTAAACCCCCAAGTCATTTTTCTGTTTTCCTAGGAAATTACTTCTACCTTCCAGAGCTATGATCAGATGTCAAGCCTCTATCAACCTCTTTGAGACACATTTTGACCAACTCTATCTGTTTGACTGGCTTGTGTGTCATCTTCCTGAGAGATGGATGTAATTTCAGTGCCAGGATCAATGTCCTTGACTTGACTTTTCTTTATCTCTGCATTTGCTGAGAATATGGAAATGTGGTTTGTGGCCTTTGTCAGCTTTAGAATCTTTTCTATAGGTGAATAGATTATATATTACACTTCTAGCAATTGAGGGTAAATGCTGCCCATTTTATTTGTGCCTTGCTTCATTACATTTAGTAAGTCTTTGATAAATATGCCTTTACAAGATGATTGTTGAACCAAATTAACTCCATTTCTTTTTTTTAAATAATCTTTTAAAAAAGGTGTTATTTATTATTTTCCAGAGAGGGGGAAAGGGAGCGAGGCAGAGAAGGAGACAGACATCAATGCACAGTTGCCTTTCACCTGTCTCCAGCTACAGACCTGGCTGGAGAATTTCTTAATGTGATGCATTTAATGATGGCTTAGCTATCTTTGCCTGCTCTGTCACTTTGTTTTAGGACTTTACCTGCATTGCAATTTCTGATTTTATTTTTTGGATGCACATATAAATACATATATAATTTTAGCCTCACCCTTACTGTTCTCCAGAAATTTTTGGCAACAATTCAGATGGTGATGAATCATGAGAGAGGGAATGGGAGAGGAGAAAATGAGGGAAGATTTGAGCTCTGACTTCTATACATTACACAAATAAATATAATCTTATAGGCAAGGCTTTTGTCAGTATTCCTGGGCCAGATTTAAATCAGGAACATAGGATCTAAGAAACTGGGAAGTTAGAAGCTGTTTGGGGGTACTGGTGAGAGAAAGAAATATAGAAAAAAGGAAAAGTGGAGGTTGGAAAGGAGACCCCAAATCAAAACTCATTTAATCACCTAGGGCATGTCTAATTTTAGACTTTGACAAGGGATGCAGCTGCCCTGGGCTCCATGCTCTGAAATTGCCCCACTGTGACTAATTATCTCCATAGAGAGAGGACTTAGTGTTGCCAATGTGTGCAATCTTAGTCCTAGATAAGTCTGTGTGGAATACAGTGTAGGGTGGCTCCAGATATAATGTATGACACTTAGTATTTTTATGTACTGAACCTGGCAAAGCATGTGTGCTAAGTCCTTCACTCTGTGGGACAGAGGCTAGAATTAGAAGAGAAAAAAGAACACTAGGGACATGAGGTTGCCTATCTCTACATTGATATATTCTGGGAAAGAACTCTGGGGAATCTAAAAATTGAAGATTGTTATAAATCTTGTTTTCAAGGTAGGAAAAGCAAATATTTTATTTAACTTTTAAAAATTTTCTTTATATTTTTAAAATATGTAAACACCTGGCTTATGGGCCTTTATTTGTATTCTTGTCCTAGGCTCCACAAATCCTCATGAAGAGCCCTGGCTGATGGCTCAGTGGATAAGGCACTGGCCTCCAAACCCAAAGGTTGCTGGTTCAATTCCCAGCCAGGGCACATAACTAGGTTGCAAGCCAGGTCTCCAGCCAGGTCTGCAGCTGAAGGCAGGTGAAAGGCAACCATACATTGATGTCTCTCTCCCTCTCTGCCTCTCTTCCTTTCTCTCTATCTAAACATAATAAATGAAATCTTTTAAATAATACTCATGAAGAACGTTTAATAATGGCAACAGATTATCAAATCTGGTTCTGTGCCATGTGGTCTGGATCCAAAATTTTACTTAATGCTCACAACAACTGTCTCTAAGTGCCCCCATTTAATAGGTAAGGAAACTGAGGTTCAGCAAATTGAGATAACTTATCCTAGGTCAAAAAAAGAGTTAATGGCAGAACTGAGATTGAAACTCAAACTTTAGTCTATCTGATGTATATAATAGGCTTTAGAGTTATATTGCTTGTGTCAGAATCCTGCCTCTGCCACTTGCTGGTTCTTTGATTTTGTGAAAGTTATTAACCTCTTCGTTTCAGTGTCTGAGTTTCTTACACTGAACAATATAAGACTATATGTGATAATAACAATACCTACCTTATATGATTGCCGGAAGAGTTCAAAAAAGTCTTATGTGTAAAGTGCTTAGCAAAAGTGCCTGGAAAATTGAAGAGCTTAACAAATGTTATCAGTTATTAATAGTAGAAAGAACTAGTAATAGTGGTAGCAACAGTAGCATTAAATTGATATCTAGTATGGTATGGGTGTAGTATTATATTAATTACCTATAAGTTGCATAACAACTTACCCCCACACTTAGTGACTTAAAATAACACATTAATATTCTCACTTTTTTTTAAAGATTTTATTTCATTATTTTTAGAAAGAGGGGAAGGGAGAGAGGCAGAGAGGGAGAGAGACATCAATGTATGGTTGCTTTTCACCTGCCTCCAGCCACAGATCTGACTGGAGACCTGGCTTGCAACCTGATTATGTGCCCTGGCTGGGGAATCGAACCTGCAACCTTTGGGTTCGCAGGCCGGCACCTTACCCACTGTGCTACCAGCCAGGGCCAATATTCTCACTTTTACTGTGGGTAGAGAATCTGGGCACAGCTTAACTGGATCCTCCAGCTCAGAGTGTCTAATAGGCTGTAGTCAGGTTCTATTGGGGGAAATACCTACTTCTAAGGTAACTCAAATGGCTGTTAGCTGATCTCAGTTTCTTGCTGACTATTGGCTGGAGGTGTCTGTCAGTTCTCTGACTCTCAGGCCTTGCCACAGGATATCTCACAACATGGCTAGCAAAGAAGGAAGCCCCAGTCTTTGGTAACCTAACTATGGATGTGATATCCCATCACTTTTGCCACATTCTGTTTATTATATCTAGTTTCTGGAGCAGAAGATAACAAAAGGGTAGGAATACCAGGAAGCAGGAATCATGGGGACATCTTTGAAAGCTACCTACCACAAGTAGGTGGCATTGTGCTGAGCTATATGAGAAGGCTCCATGGGATAAACATGATGCACCTTCTTGGAGAGGCAGTTTCACTATGTGCCAAATACAATCTCAAGTCAAAATGGAGTAACACCAGACAGTAGAAGGCAAAATTAACACAAATCAAAAATAAATAAAAACATGTAAAAGCATGAAATTCTAAAGATGTCTTACATTTGTGGCTGCTGCTTTGACTGCACGGCCTCCTGAATTGCTGTTGATTTTACTGTGGTGATTCTCAGATCAGAGAAAAAAAGATTCATTTTGAAAAAAATTTGTTTTTAAGGTGTGTGTATTTTCTTTGTGTTCTTCAGCATTCTGATCTTTCTGTAACTAGCTGAACTGGTCATCTCTGTTGTCTCACTTCTATGTAGGATTTGAGTGGTATCAGGGAAATAGAGTGCACAGTGCAGTGGTCTGCAACCTTGGCTGCATATTAGAATCACTTTGGAAAATATTTTTAAATACTGAGACATGAGGTTCACCTCTAGAGTTTGTTATTAACAAATTATGTCCAGAAGAAGTGATAGCACATATTAACTGTTTATTATAGTGATGGAGGGATTGATTTGCTTGGTACTCCTCATGCCTTTCACCATTAATAATAATGATGGTTAATAATTCACATACTTATGATATACCGGCAGGTGCTATATTAGTAGCTTTATGTGAAGTACCTTCCTTTTCTCTTTTCTTTTTTTAAAAAGATTTTATTTATTATTTATTATTTTTAGAGAGAGGGAAAGGGAGAGAGATCGAGAGGGAGATAGACATCCATGTATGGTTGTCTTTCACCTGCCTCCAGCTGCAGACCTGGCTGGAGACCTGGCTTGCAACCTGGTTATGTGCCCTGACTGGGAATCGAACTGGCAACCTTTGGGTTTGCAGGCCAGTGCCTTATCCACTGTGCCATCAGCCAGAGACTTTTTTCTTTTTTCAAAAAAGATTTTATTTATTTATTTTTAGAGAGAGGGAAAGGGAGGGAGAAAGAGAGAGAGAGAAACATCAATGTGTGGTTGCTTTTCACATGCCCCCAACTGGGAACCTGGCCTGCACCCTAGGCATGTGCCCTGACTGGGAATCAAACTGGTGACCCTTTAGGTCACCAGTTGGCACTCAATCCACTGAGTCACACTAGCCAGGACTGAAGAAGTATCATTCTTATTTTCTCACAAAAATATCCTTATTGCTATTCTACAGACAAGGAACTTAAAGCCATGTTAAATAACCTGTTTGAGATTACAAAGCTCATACACAGTACATAATTATAGCAAATATATAATGCTCACTGTGTGCCATTAACTTTCCCAAGCATGATTTAAAGAATTATTGGCTCAGTGGATTGAGCACTGACCTGTGAACCAAAGGGTAGCCAGTTTGATTCACAGTCAGGGCACATGACTGGGCTGTGGGCTGGCCCCCTATTGAGGGTGTGTGAAAGGCAAACGATCAATGTATCTCTCACACATCGATGTTTTCATCTCCCTTTCTTTCTACTGCTCTGCCCATCTTTCTAGGGATCAATAAATAAAATCTTTAAAAAGAGAATTATTTGATCTTCACAACAGCCCAACAGGGTACTATTATTATTGTTGTTCAGCAGATGTGGTACCTAAGATACAGCGATTAAGTGACTTGTCTAAGATCACAGCAAGAAAATAACAGAACTAATATTGAAACACAGGCTATCTGGCTTTGAAAACCACCCTCTGAATCATTCTGCACAGTGCTTCAATAGTCAAAGTAACATGAATCTAGAGTCTAAACTAACTGCCATGCTATACTGCCTCAAAACATTGATAAAAAGGGGATGGATGTAATACAACAACAATAAAATTAAAAAAAAAACATTGATAGTTACTATTTAACTATCTAGTTACTAGAGTAACTATTTAAGCTCTCATGATATGATGGACAAAAAGAAAGCCTTTATTTGCCTTTATTTTCATTGTCCCATTTAATCTTTATGATAGCCCTACTGTATTGGAACATGATACAGGCAGAGGCAATAAACTCTAGCAACCATATCTGTCAGGTTCTAAAGGTCAGGTTCCCTCCCATCCACCCCTCAAGTAATCTAGCTCTAGAGGTTGAGTTCCTGGCCTGCCTCTCTACTAGTTAATTATGAGACCTTAGACTATTAAGTCAGCACTTCATATATTTGGAAAGAGTTATTCTTTCTGATATCCCCCCTTTTTTGTCTCATGGGTATACATTCTCAGTCATTTCAACTCTGTCTCTTTTGACATAGTTCCTAGGCTCTTTCCAATCCTGGTTTCTCTTGTTTAATAAATATTTCTCACTGGAGATGATGCTAGTTACATTATGGAGGAAAAATTTTTGCATATATGTAGGACTCCTCTTGCACATTGCAAGGTGTTTAGCAACTTTGGCCTCTTATCCACTGAATGCTAACAGTTCCCCTCAGCCATTGTGACAGCCTTCCCCAAAATCCCCAGCACATTTTCATATGCTCACAGGGGCAGTACTGCCTCTAAATAACAATAATCATATAAGCAAAATGCAGAATGTTATGAAGAAGAACCATTCTATGTATTTTTTAATCAACTGCCTAATGCTGTCTATTTATTGGCTTTGTAATGACTGATATAGTACATTTCTCTTAAAGCAGTTATAATGGCAGTTTTGAGGAACCACAAAACACTGTTGACTCAGTTGAATTTGTTGTTAACAGAAACTTCAAAAACATTTTCATGTGTCAGATTTTCCTGTCTTGTACCTATACAGTACATTTGATATTTGGAATATAAGGGGATACTTTTTATTTCTGTTCTAACTTCTTACATTTTGAGTTTGTCAACCAGTATATTTGCTATTCTTTCAAACCACTTATTACCTGGAATTATGACCAACAGGCTTTCTATATCTTCATTCAAGTTATTGATTACTGTGTTGAACAGGATTAGGTAAAAGGCAAGGGCCCTGCGTGTTATGGCACACCTCCTCCCAGGTTGGCATTGAGCTATTAGTCAGCATCAATCAGCTAATATTGTACCTCACTGTGTTGTTATCCAGACAGTCTATATTTTGTTATCCTGCCCAAAGGATATTATGACATTTTTAAAAAATACTTTGATAGTGACCTATATGTATCTTGTTAATCCAGTACCACATTGTTTTGATTACTGTAGCTTTGTAAATAAGTTTTGAAATAAAAAAGTCTAAGTCACTTTTACTTTGGTTGTCTTTTTATTACTGAGTTCTAATAACTTTATATCTTGGATACAAGTTCATATACAAGGTCTGTCCCAAAAATATAAAGCCAATATGTTGATAAATATAAAGCCAATATGTCAATATAATTACAACAGTTGGCACTTGATACTTTCAGGACAGATGTATATATATAATCACTTCAAAAATAAAGTACAATGTTTTGATATAATAAAGAATCACTCTGGCAACAGATTTCCTTTCATCTACTTCTTCAAAATACTTTGCATATAACAATCAAATATAAGGGTCATTATTTTGTAGACAAGCTCTAGAAATTATATGGAAATAAGAGATTTAATAAATGACTTAGGGCTTAGCAATTTCATTGCTTCCAACTTTCATGAGTAATATCAATACAAATTTTACATGCCAGTTCTGTACTAGAAATCAGTCATAGTATTGGATGGTGTCTCTGACTTCAGGGCATCTAAGAGAGGTTATAATCTGTCCCCCCAACCATACACACACATGTACCTTGATTAAATCCAGACATCTCTTCAATAGGGGATGACAAAGCCTGTCCATTCTATAAGGAGGGCTAGGCCTTGACATCTACCTACCACTGGGAAAATACCCTAATGGAGGTATTAATGACATTGCAGTTTTCTTTATAAAAGCAAATTTTGATAAAGGGAGGGGAGATAGAATGAAGACACTGTTTCCCTCTTTAGAGACTGCCTTGATTTTAGAAGGTAGGCAAGAAGGAAGAACAAAAGTACAGAAAAAGAACACTGAGACCAAAGAACATTTCTCTATTGGTCAGTTAGGCCTTGGATTAACTTTGTCCTCTATGAATGTCTAGAGAACCTGAAATTTCTAGATTTAAATTCCTGAAGGTGTTTTCAAAATAAGTGCATTTTCACTGGTTAGAGATGTATCTTTATCTGATTCTGACCTGCAATCACCTAGCAGGAAGCAGATGTTGAAGCTAAAGGGCTTCCTGGGAAGCTAGGAGATGGACAGCAGGAGGACAGGGTATATTTGGGGCATGTGTGTTGGAGGTGGGAACTCAAAGGGGCTGTTGGGAGCCAGTAAAAGGAGCAACTGGGTTGCTGAAGGCCCACATTATCTAATTAGCAATTTCAGGCTTTTGCCCAGAGCATGACTGTCCATATGGCCAGAACCTGTACCCCTTCTGCCCATTTTGACACAGATTTTGGCCTGAAAGTCCCCCACCTCCACACCCCAAAGGGCAGCTCTAACTCTCCTGTTTTTCTTTAGTTTGCATTTCTGCTTTTGCAGGCATCTGTACAATGCTTTATTCACAATGTGGTTTTTGCATACTTCTCTCTGAAGGCTTGATGTTGATAAATTTGGCTGCACTTCTTGTGCTGCATGAAGCATTAAATAATCTGCCTGTGTGTCTTTATCCTTTTTCTTTTCCATTTGAAGTTTGAAATTGAAGTTGGTCAGCTGGCAGTATGGCAAAGAGTTCTGTTCATGAACAACATTCCAGGGAATATGATATGACCCCCATCCCCTCAGCCCTCCTCTTCCTTGCTTTCATCCTTGGCCTCCTCAGCTGCCCTGCCTGTTAGAACTAAGTCATGGATTGTAGCTAAAGGTGCTACAAATGAGCCTTAGAGAGGTGAAGTGAAATTAGTGGTGACCCTGGTCTGAAACTCAGGTTCCTTGGCCCCAGTCCATGGCTCTTTCTGTGACACCATTCTGCTGGCAACATTCACCAAAATGTTTCTGATGGTGCCATGGTTGCCTTGTGTGTCTTTTGGCTATTGGTACTCCCACCCCCAGTACTTAGCAGGAAACCAAGAGAAATGACAGCAGAGATGAAGGTAAGAGTGATTTATTGATTGGATAGTCATACTCTCCTGGCACCTTTTCCTCTTGTTGGGTACACTTGGTGCAAAGGAAGTGAAGCTGAATTTCAGTCCTCTATCATTTCCTCCCATTTCTCTGTTTTCTTTTGGATTCACCATAACTGCCTTTATCCTATTCCTGTACATAATTATCTCAGGCTATTTCTGGGCTGACTAAGATCTCCTGATTGTAGTTCTCTTACCCTTGGAGAACTCCAAATTCGTCTTCATCTTCCCTGCATTCCAAGAATAGTTCATAAGAGTCAACTTATCTAGTAAGTCCTACTTTCTTAAAAAGCCACTAGGAGCTCATGGGGCAATATGAAGGGGGGCCCCCAAAAGCCAGAATTTATTTATTTAAAAATTGTGTATTTAAGCTTACATGTTTTAAACTTCCATTTGATGCAATGCACCAATCGACACATTTTTTCCACTGCTCAAAAGAGTTTTTGAAGTTGTCAATTTTGATGCATTTTAGGGCTTCTGCTGTTTTTTTTTTTTTTTTTTCTGTTTGTTTGTTTGTTTGTTTCACCTCTTCCTCATCAGCAAAATATTTCCCTTTGAGGACTTTTTTCATTTGGAGAAATAATAAAAACCACCCAGAAATGAGATTGGGTGACTATGGAGGGTGGGGCATAGGTGCAATGCTGGTTTTGGTCAAAAACTGCTGAACATGCAGTGCAGTGTGGACCAGTGCATTCATAAATCCCCTATCATCAAATGGGTAAATGCATTGAGTCTTCAAAAAAAAAAAAAAAAAAAATTCATGAAAGCTGAACGCAGCCTCTCACAACAACACCAGCTGGCATGCTGATACAGATAAGTTTGTAGAATATGGACCTAGCAGAGGAGGCCTGTAATACAAGGAACTGACCTTCCAGAAGATAATATTATTTTTTTTTATCTCCCCTCATGTATTCACAGCACATGATTCTAACAACAGGCAAAGCTTAAGTGAAGGCATCCAAATTATTCAGAGTGCTTGATAAAATTATGTGCATTACTGGAACCTACCACATATTTTGTAAATTAGAAACTCAAGGTCTGGCTGGTGTGTCTCAGTGGATTGGCACTGGCCTGAGAACCCAGAGGTCGCTGGTTGGACTCCCCAGCCAGGGCACATAACCAGGGTGCAAGCCAGGTCCCCAACCAGGTCCGTAGCTGGAGGCAGGTGAAAGGTAACCATACACTGATGTTTCTCTCCCTCCTCTCCCTCTGCCTCTTTCCCTTTCCCTCTATCTAAAAATAATAAAATCTTTAAAAAACAATAAAAAATAAAAGTAAAAAATAAACATGAAAAAAAAAAAACAAAAGACACTCAAGGTGTTGGGACCCTGGAATCTACATTTTAATGAAATTCTTAAATGATTCCAAAACATGCTAATGGTTGGGAATACTACCTTATCTTGTACTTAAAATTAAAGCATTTATTGCAGGTGTTTAAACATGTTAGGTAGCAATGGTAATTATTGGGCTGGGAGATGATATTTTGCCTTTAAAATTACATTTCATGTGTCATCATTCTTTACTTCCCACTCCATCTACATTCCAGCAGGCTGGACTCTTTATTTAAGCCTGGATTTGTCTTCCCAAGAATCTTGAGCTTCTTCTCTTGTATACTGAAGGTATATGCATAACCCCTGACCTCTCTAATGAGTATATTTTCTGCAAAATACTCTAATGTTCATGTCTAGCTACACTTCATGACATACACTATGTTTGATAAATAGCTACTGAATGTGCAACTGTGTTTTCCACACAGCAAAAAGCACTCTATTTCACCATAACAAGTGAACCTAACTTATTCTTTTATGATTTGAAAGCAGCTACAACATGAAAGAAAGAAGAAGACTGGTAGGTAAATGGGGACATCTTCAAAAGATTCAAAAGATGACTGTACTTTATTTCCCATCTTGTAGTCTTGTTCTCCTCCCTGGGGAGATTCATGCTTTATGGGTGTCCTGGAAAGTGATATAGGAAAAAGAAGAAAATAAGAATAGATTATAAAGCTGTTTCTCCCTTGGGCTTCAGTGCACTCTTTTCACATGGGCAGATTTTTAAAAACTCGTATCTAGATTCACTGAAGAGATACATAGTAAATAAAAATATGGCTCAAATGCTACCTTGATGCCAGTGGGGCCATTTCCTGCCTGTTCTTAGAATTGGTGCCATAATTTACCTATTGAATTTCATGTTCCTGCAGTGAATGGATAGACTGATTGCTGAGAAGCCAGGCTTGCTTAAGGAAAAAATCTGCACTCTCAATATAAACTGTAGAGCTGCTCTGTGACCATGCTCCTGCTTGTGCAAAGGTCCATTCTGTCATTTGTAAGGCATGTTTTTCATCCTTTTACCCATTATCCATCAAATAAGATAATTGATTTTGAATTTGTGAGAAATATTTCTCTAATCTCCATGTTCCCAAAAATCTGTACTTGAAAGATTTACTGGGATCCTTCATTTGGTCACACCACATTGCTGATTTTGAGCCAAGGGGTGAAACTGGTGATTGTTCTAGTTGATACAGGAAAGGAAGTGGTAATATGTGCTTATCAAAGCTCAGCTGGAGATACTACCCATTTTGTTTTTGGTAGAGACCTGAAACAATCTTTTATTATTAATTTGAACCAGCAAGAGACCAGGGAGATGTGTGGTGGGTGACCCCCTAGGTGTAGTACTGCAAA
Source organism: Noctilio leporinus (assembly GCA_004026585.1). NCBI lineage: Eukaryota > Metazoa > Chordata > Mammalia > Chiroptera > Noctilionidae > Noctilio > Noctilio leporinus. Next base: position 79,812 of record PVIW01006065.1, on the reverse strand, counting down.
TTGGCTCTCGTTTTATCTTGAACCTCAAGGATGCTGTCCAAATATTTAGTTTTTGTGGATGACCTCTGTAAAACCACTGTGTAGTGTGATTATGCCCAACTCTACACACACAGCCTTGCACTGGGGGTCCTGTTGAAAGTCATCCATATAGGGGGCCAGCTCCTCATAGTTCACATCAGGACTGATATTCATCTTTTGGGACTGGATCTGCATGATTCTGGCCCAGGATTCCTTGTTGGGCATTGAGAACTCATTCTTTCAGTCCAGGCAGCCTGAGCAGAGCAGGGCAGGGTCCAGAAGGTCCACCCTGTTGATGGCTGAGTAACTTTACTTGGATGTTGGGCTGAACCTCATCCAGCTGGTTCAGAAGCTCCAGAATCATCCTCCATACTTCCTGGTACCCTGCCTTCTCATTATCAAAACACTTGGTGTTGATGGTATACAACTCACCAATAATGATGGATGGAGCTTTCTTCTCGGCTAGGGCAAAGGCATCCTGGACCAGCTTGGTACCATCCCTGATGGACATCTGCACCAGCTGGGGGACAACCAGCTTCAAGAAGGTGGCCTTGATCTGTGTAGCACAGGCATGGCCAGCAGGGTCTACCCTATACCCAGGGACCTGTACACCAGCACCCCCTTTAGAAGTTGGATCCCCAAATTCTCAAACATGCTTGGGGTTCATTGGTAGGACCATGTCCTCCACCAGCTACTGAATCTGTTTGTCCAAGCCCCCAATGTCTCTATTGTTCTATGGGGTTATCGTATGGCCTCCACCTGTGAGTCATACTCCCTGGATAAAGTCTCTAGGATCAGCTAGTTTTGTTCACATCCACCAAGTCTCCGGGCTTCAGTTTTTCAGCATCCACCAACCCAATCACAGGTAGAAAGTATGTCTGTTGTGTAGAGGTTTTGATCAATACGTCATTTGTCTGGGAATCCAGGTCAATATTGGCACCATCCTCCTTTTGGTGACTGGGATCAACATCCAAAAGCTCAAAGATGTAGGAGACAAGGAATGGCAGGGTTTTGTTTACTTTAATGTTCTCACTGTTCTCTTTGATCTTGTACCTCATGGCTTAGTTTGTAACTCACAATACTTCACTCTTCATAATCTTGATTTTGCTGTCCAGCAGTCATGTACACTGGATATTCTCTTCCTTTTATCTATCATCTATCTATCTATCATCATTATCTATTTATTTATTTATAATTTAATTTTATTGTTGTTGTATTACATTCATCCCATTTCCCCACTCTGTTCTCCCCTTTCCCACCCTCCCATTGCACCCCCCAACCAAATTCAGTCCCACTTGCTGTCTATGTGTCATCCATGCTAGTTCCTTGACTAAACTGTTCTGCTTCTTTACCTCCTTCTCCCCCCTCATCCCCCTCCCTTCTGCACACCAAAGTTCTGTTCCTTGTATTCATGTCTCTAGTTCTGTTCTGTTTGTTTGTTTGTTTTGCTCATTAGTGTCCTGTAATGAGTGAGATCATATGGTATTTGTCTTTCACTGACTGGCTTATTTCACTAAGCATAATACTTTCCAGTTCCATCCATGTTGTCACAAGAGATAGGAGCTTCTTTTTTCTTTCTGCTATGTAGTATTCTGTTATGTAAAAGTACAAAAGTTGTTTGATCCATTCATCCACTGATGAGCACTTGGGCTGTTTCCAGCACTTGGCTATTATAAATAGCACTGCTATGAACATAAGGGTACATAGGTTCTTCTGAATTGGTGTTTCAGGGTTCTTTCTGTATATTGCTAATAGAGGAATTGCTGGATCAAAAGGCAGTTCCATTATTAGTGTTTTGAGGAAATTCCATACTGTTTTCCATATGGCTGCACCAGTCTGCATTACCACCAACAGTGCACCAGGGTTCCCTTTTCTCCACATTCTCACCAGCACTTGTTATTTGTTGATTTGTTGATGATGGCCATTCTGACGGATGTGAGGAGGTATCTCATTGTGGTTTTAATTTGCATCTCTCTGATGGCTAGTGATGTTGAGCATTCTTATGTACACCTTTAAGCCCTTTGTATGTCCTCCTCAGAGAGGTGTCTCAGGTCCTTTGCCCATTTTTGAATTGGGCTGTCTGTCTCCCTGGTGTTAAGTTGTGCAAGCTCTTTATATAATGTGGATATCAAACCCTTGTCTGAGGTTTCATTGGCAAATGTATTTGCCCATACAGTATGTTCCCTTTTAATTTTGCTGGTATTTTCTTTAGCTGAATGGGAACTTCAGTTTGATATAGTCTCATTTTCAAAATTTGTTCCTTTATTTCCTTTGCCCTTGGAAAAGTAGCAGTGAAAATATTTCTGTGTAGGATATCTGAAATTTTACTTCCTATGTTCTCCTCTAGGACTGTTATGGTATCATGGCTTATATTTAAGTCGTTCATACATCTTGAGTTTAATCTGATGTATGGTGTAAACTGGCAGTCTTTCTTTCTTTTCTTTCTTTCTTTCTTTCTTTCTTTCTTTCTTTCTTTCTTTCTTTCTTTCTTTCTTTCTTTCTTTCTTTCTTTCTTTCTTTCCTTGCACATCCCTGTCCTGTTCTTCCAACACCACTTATTGAAGACACTATTTTTACTCCATTTTATGTTCCTTCCCCTTTTGTCAAATATTAATTGACCATAGAGTCCTGGGTTTATTTCCGGGCTCTCTATTCTGCTCCATTGATCGATATATCTATTCTTATGCTAGTACCAGATTGTTTTGATTACAATAGCAGTATAGTATAGTTTGATGTCCAGTATTGGGATTTATCCTACTTTGTTCTTGTTTTTCAAGATTGCTGTGGCTGTTCATGGCTCCATATAAATTTTGAAATATTTCTTCTATTTCTGTGAAATATGTCATTGGTATTTTAATTGGGTTTGCATTGAATCTATAGATTGCTTTGGGTAGTATGGACATTTTAATGATGTTCATTCTTCCCATCCATGGACATGGTATATGCTTCCATTTATTTGTATTTTCCTTAATTTCTTTCTTTAATGATCTGTAATTTTCTGAGTACAAGTCTTTTACCTCCTTGGTTAAGTTTATTCCTAAGTACTTTATTTTTCTTGTTGCTCTGGTAAATGGGATTTGTCTTCTAACTTCTATCTCTGATGTTTCATTATTGATATACATAATTGCTTTTGATTTCTGGATATTGACTTTATATCCAGCTATATTGCTAAATTTGCTTATTAGGTTGAGTAGGTTTTTGGTGGAGCCAATCGGGGTTTGTATGTACACTATCATGTCATCTGAAAATAATGACACTTTTATTTCCTCCTTTCCAGTTTGGATGCCTTTGATTTCATTTTCTTGTCTGATTGCTATGGTGAGAACTTCCAAAATGATGTTGAACAAAAATGGAGAAAGTGGGCAACCTTGTCTTGTTCCTGATCTTAGGGGTAAAACTTTTAGTTTTTCCCCATTGAGTATGATGTTGGCTTCAGGTTTCTCATATACGGCCTTTATTATGTTGAGTTATGCACCCTCTATTCCCATTTTGCTGAGTGTTTTTATCATAAATGGTTGCTGTACTTTATCAAATGCTTTTTCAGCATCTATTGATATAATCATATGGTTTTTGTCTTTCATTTTGTTTATGTGATATATTACATTTATTGATATGCGAATGTTGTACCATCCTTGCATCCCTGGGATGAATCTCATTTGGTCATGGTGTATGATCTTTTTAATGTATTGCTGGATCCAGTTGGCCATATTTTGTTGAGAATCTTAGCATCTATGCTCATCAGAGATATTGGCCTGTAGTTTTCTTCCTTAGTTGTGTCTTGACATGGTTTTGGGATTAGAATAATATTGGCCTCATAGAAAGAGTTTGGAAGTCTTCCCTCTTGTTGTATTTTTTGGAATAGGTTGAGAAGGATAGGAGTTCTTCTCTAAATGTTTGGTAAAATTCACCTTTGTAGCCATCTGATCCAGGGCTCTTGTGTTTTGGGAGTTTTTAATTACTGCTTCAATTTCACTCATTATTATTGGTCTCTTCAGGCATTCTGCTTCTTCTGGATTCAGTTTTGGTAGATTGTACAGTTCCAGAAATGTGTCCATTTCACCCAGGTTGTCATATTTCATCTCTTAGAGTTACTTTTAGTAATTTCTTACAATCCTTTGTATTTCCGAAGTATCAGTTGCTATTTCTCGTCTGTCATTTATGATTTTGTTCATTTGGGTAATTTTTTTTTTTTTTTCTTGATGAGTCTGGTTTCAATTTTGCTTCTCCCCCCTCCCCCACCCAAAGAAATAGCTCCTGGATTTATTGATTCTTTGAACTGTAGTTTTAGTCTCTAAGTTATTTAATTCTGTTCTGATATTGATTATTTCCTTCCTTCTACTTTCTCTGGGCTTTGTTTGTTGTTGCTACTCTAGTTCTTGCAGCTTTATGGTTAGGTTGTTTGTATAAGCTTCTTTGAACCTTTTTAGGTAGGCCTGTATTGCTATGAATTTCTCTCTGAGGACTGCCTTTGCTGCGTCCCATAGGTTTTGGGTTATTATGTACTCATTTTTATTTGTTTCCAGAAACCTTTTGATTTCTTCTTTTATCTCATTGTTTACCTATTCCTTACTTAATAGCATGTTATTCAGTCTCCATGAATTAGAATATTTCTGTTTTTTTTTTCCCCTTGAGTTTGGTTTCTAGTTACAATCCATTGTGATCTAAGAAGATGCTTGGTATGACTTCAATTTTCTAGAATTTGTGGAGGCTTTTCTTGTGTCCTACCATGTGGTCTATCTTTGAGAAAGTTCCATGTGCATTTAAAAAATATATGTATTTTCTTCTTTGTGGTGAAAGGTTCTGTATATATCAGTTAAGTTCATTTTATTTAGAGTGTTGTTCAATGCCACAATATCCTTGGTGGGTTTTTTGTTTGTTTGTTTGGAAGATTTGTCCATTGTTGATAATGGGGTATTAAAATCCTCTACTATTTGGATGTTGCTGTCCATATCCTTCTTGAAGTCCTCCAAGATTTTCAATACATATTTAGTGCTCTCATGTTGGGTGAAAATATGTTTACAAGGGTTATATCTTCTTGATGGATGGTTCCCTTAAGTATTATGAAATGTCCTTCTTTATCTCTTTTTATTGCCTTCATTGTAAAATCTACTTTATCTGAAATAAGTATTGCTACTCCAGCCTTTTTTTCATATCCATTTGCTTGATGTATATTTTTTTATCCCTTCACTTTCCATCTGTGTTGATCCTTTGTTCTGAGGTGGATGTCTTGAAGACAGCATATATGTGGGTCATATTTTCTTATACATTCAGCTACCCTATGTCTTATGTTTGGCACATTTAATCTGTTTACACCTAAGGTTATTATTGATAGATACTTATTCATTGCCATTTTTCCTCTTTGTACCTGTGTTCCTCTATATCTCTCTGTTTCTTCATTTTCTTAAAGCAGACCCTTTAACATCCCTTGCAATGTTGGTTTGGTGGAGATGTATTCTTTGTGCCTTCTTTTGTCTGTGAAACTCTTTATTTCTCCTTCCATTTTGAATGAGAGCCTTGCTGGGTAGAGTATTCTTGGTTGCAGGCCTTTGTTTCCCATTACTTGGAATATTTTTTTGCCATTTCTTTCTGGCTTGTATTGTTTCTGTTGAATAATCATTTGATAACCTTATTGGAGCCCCCTTATATGTTATTAGCTGTTTCTGTTTTGATGCTCTTAGTATTCTCTCCTTGTCTTTGACATTTGCCATTTTAATTATGATGTCTTGAAGTGGATCTGTTTGGTTTTATCCTCATTGGGACCTTCTGTGCTTCCTGAACTTGAGTAATGTTTTCACTCATCAAGTTAGGGAAGTTTTCTCTCATTACTTTTTGGAACAGGCTTCCCATTCCTTGTTTCTCTTCTTCTGGTGTTTCTATGATATGGATGTTATTGCATTTCATGTTGTCCTGTAGCTCTCTTAAAACCTCTTTATTCTTTTTTAAAAGATTTTATTTATTATTTTTTAGAGAGAGTGGAAGGAAGAGAGGCAGAGAGGGAGAGAGACATCAATGTATGTTTGCTTTTCACCTGCCTCCAGCTACGGAACTGGCTGGAGATCTGTCTTGCAACCTGGTTATGTGTGCCCTTGCTGGGAATCGAACCAGCAACATTTGGGTTCTCAGGCCAGCACCTTATCCACTTTGCCAGTAGCCAGGGTTGAAACCTCCTTATTCTTTTTTAGTCTTTTTTTCATTCTGTTTCACTGTCTTGGAATATTTTTCTACATTGTCCTCTAGCTTGCTGATTTAATCTTCTGCTTCCTCTAGCCTGCTGTTGATTCCTTCTACTGTATTCTTCAATTCAGAAACTGTGTTCTTCATTTCCTCCTGTCTCTTATTGATAGTTTCTATGTCCTTTTCAATGTTGATGTAGTTCTCAGTAAGTTCCTGTAGCTTCTCTGGAGTTCTTCGTCATTCCCCTGGAATTGTTTGTAGTTTTCTTTGAGCTCACTGACCTCTTTGAGCTTCTCTCTCATTGTTATTTTGAATTCTTTATTTCATAGTTTGCTTGCCTCTCTTTCATTTAGCAATCTTTCTGTGGATTCCTCTTTTACTTTCGGTGATGAACTGTTTCTTTTTCTTCCCATTTTTTGTTTTCCCTTCTTGTTTACTTTTGCTTTGTAGATTGGATTTTTTGAGTTCCTGTCTTTGTGATATGACCCTCTGTCCCATAGAGGTGCACTATCTTTACTTCATGGGTTCATCTATGATGAGGTCAGATAATTCCATAATCAGGGCCTAATCAAACTGTTTGAGCTGACCAGAGACCCAGTGTTTTTGTCTGTGCCCTTCAGTTTTTAATTCAATTTATCTGCACTCAGCTATCAGGTGTAGGTACCACTGGGCAGGACTGATTAGCTCTGTTGTAAACTAATCAGCCTGTGATCAGTGGTCACCTTAGTCACCACTGGGCAACACCAGTTAATTAAGTTGTAATCCAATCAGACTGTGATCAGCTGCCAGGCTCAGACACCACTGGCTGGACAGATTGATTCAGTTGTAATTCTATCAATCTGTGATCCACTGCTGGGAACAGATGCACCTTGGTGTGACAGACCAATTCAGTGGTAAATCAATGAATCTGTGATCAGCTGCCTGGCTCAGGTTCCAGTGGGCTGGACAGAAAGGTTCAATTGTCATCCAGTGGGTCTGTGATCAGCTGCCAGGCTCAGGTGCAGCTTGGTTGGGACAGATTCAGTTATAAATCAATGAATCTGTGATTAGCCAGCAGGCTCAGGTGCCACTTGGCTAGACAGAAAGATTCAATTTCATTCCAGCGAATCTGTGATAAGTGGCCAGGCTAAAGGGCCACTAGGCTAGATAGCAAGGTTCAATTGTAATCCAATGAGTCCGTGATGAACAGCCAGACTCAGATGCCACGGGGTGGAACAGACAGTTTCAGTTGTAAATCAATAAATCTATAATCAGTCTCCAGGCCCAGGTTCCCCTGGGCAAGACTGACCAACTCAGCTGCAAACCAATGAATCTACGATTGGCCACCAGGTTCACACTCCACTGTGTGGTACTGACTGAGTGACCCAGTTGTAAGTCAGAGAGTTTGTAATCAGCCACCTGATTGAGGTGCTGCTGGGCAAGAAATACTACTTTAGGTGCAAACTATTGAGTCTGAGCTCAGCTGCCAGGCTCAGACACCATTGGGCGGGAGAGATTTATTCAGATGTAAATCAAAGAATTGAGATCAGGCACCAGGCTCTGTCACTGCTGGGTGGAGCAAATTGCTTCCAGGGGGCAGGGTTATGAGGACCTTCATTTGGAAGCCACTTGGCACAGCACAGTCCACCTGAGGTGTGGGCGATGAGTCAGCACCAGGATCCCCACAGCCGCTTCCCCACTTCTCTCCTCCAAGCCACTGCTGCAAACTCTTCCCACGTGTCTCCAATCTTATCTGCCCTCCCTCTGCTGGATAGTGGATGCCAATGTGTTTCGCTGTGATCACCCTAGTAGTTCTCTGTCTCCAGTGCTCTCTCAGGCCAGCAAACTCCATGGCTTTCCACCCTTCTCTGGATGCTGCTCAGCTGGATGCTGCTCTACTCTTGCTGTGTTGCTGGAGGCTGGGAAACCCAGCTGGGGGGCCAGAACCCATTCTTCTTGGATGGAGGTCCAGGCTCTGTCCCTTTGGCCACTGCCTCTGGTGGGGGCCCAGCCAACCCTCTTGCATTTCTGCAATTCCTACCAGTCACGTGGCAATGAAGTGTCCTCTTCTGTTCTATCCATGGTTATAAGGTTTCTTTCCAGCTGGTGTTCTGTTGGTAATTCCAGCTGACTTTTTCTCCAAATAAGTAATTCCAGATGTGCCCTGGGTGGAGATTGGTGTAGCTCCACTTACTCCTACACCATCTTGGTCCTCCTCTCTAATTTTTGGATAATTGCTTCTATGGACATCTTGAGCACTTCCTCCCATTCCATGTTGCTCAGCCACATCCCATATAGCACCGTTTTATGTTAAGTGCAATGCTACTGATTTTCAAAAAGATCGGCCCTCTGGCAAATATAGTCAGCTACTTATACATAGAAAATATTCTTTTAGGGCTTAAAAATGTCACATTAAAAATCAAGTGAAAAGCCCTGGCTGGTGGCTCAGTGGATAATGCACCGGCCTGCGAACCCAAAGGTCTCTGATTAGATTCCCCAGTCAGGGCACATAACCAGGTTGCAAGCCAGGTCTCCAGCCAGGTCCATAGCTGGAGACAGGTGAAAGGCAACCATACATTGATGTCTCTCTCCCTCTCTGCCTCTTTCCCTTCCCCTCTCTCTAAAAAATAATAAATTTTAAAAATCTTAAAAAATATTTTGTTTACTTAACCCATTAATTTAAAAAACGCATAAATCCTCAATTAACTTAATTTTTCCAAACATCTGAAAGTATCACCTTTAGTAATTTTACTGGTTTTTTAGTCGCCAATGGTGACAGGTAAGGTAAATGGATGATAGAGGCTTTAAAAAATCCTGAATCATGAAAGCCAGAGAGATAAGAATATACTGATAATGTTCAGATTTTTCCTCTAGCACTAGTTATAGGTCAGGAGCCATGCTTGTCCTCTCCCTGTGATGCAGAGGCTTCTCTTTGCTTGTTACAAGTAGGCATCCACATTTGAGCTTTTGGTAAGAATAATATTCTGTTTTTAATTATACTCTAATGAGGTGGTGGTAGGTTATTTATGTAATTTTATGCTCATCACACTTCTGTACTAAAGTACCAACCATTTTCTTTACCATCACAATCACCATCTTAGTGAATGTGATTTGTTCACATCTGCAAAGGAGCACCCTTTCCTGCTTTCATAAGGCCCTACGTTCATTGCCATGGCTGATAATATTTGGATGGACATGAGTTTCTTAAGGACCTGTGGATTTGAGATTACAAAGATTGAGTTATAAGCCTGTAGAAGTCATAAACAGGAAAATAATGAGGAAAATGTACAGAACTATGGAGATGAGACCACATAGGTGGGGTGGGGGAGAGAGAGTGAGAGAAACTGCCCTATTTTTTTTTTTTAACCATTTAGCTCCTATGAGGTCCAACACTTCTAACAATGGGATTTTATGAAATTGTCTTGCATTTGTAAAATTTGTTCATCTCCTTTTCTTTCCTAAAATAAATCTGCTTTCAGCAGGTTTCTACTCCTTACAACCTACAATCCATGAGTAGGAATAATTTGAATTTGCTACACAAATGTTTATATTGTATTTCCAAAGAGCTTTCATATATATTATTTCCCTTATTCCCTATAACAATCCCATGTCAGAAATGAGAGTGAGTGGTTGGTGACAGTTGCTTTGAAAGTTAAAGAAACCAAGACCTCAAGTGGAAAAGGGGCTTACCTTTAATTACATAGCTAGGTAGAGGTAGATTCAAGCCTAAAATGCATGTCTTCCTGCTCCTATGCCTAGTGCTTGGCTTTTACTAGGCATCCAACAATTATTGTAGGTTAATAGATATATCCAAAGGGGGTTGTGTAATTCCAGTCAGAAATAATGAAAAAGTAGCTGATCTGAGACATGAATACTGTGAGGAACCCCAACAAAAGAAAGACCTAGAGTTTCCAGCAAATCTTCTCATTTGAACCTCTTCACGTAAGTAATGGCAGTATATTGTCCCCTCATGCCTCTACAACAGAGTGCAAATCAGATTTTGCCTTTGAGAATGCTCACCCTATTTCACCTCTCTGTGGCTGCTGCCAGTGAATATGCCAATTATGTGGTTCAGTTCGGTGATTTCTACCTCAACCTTTAAAAAATAAAATCACCTCTAGGGTGAAAGCTTGAATGACAACTCATCTAGAAACATATTTTTCAAACAAATTAGAAGGCTGTGAATATCATCTTTTAGAACCAGTGTGCTGACCAGACCTCACTTCTAATGGAATATTTAGACCTGAAAACTGACGCATCCTTTTGACTTTTAACTGTTAAGCAGTTGCTACCTCTTCAAGCAAGCCCTAATAGGGCCTAGTGTTAAAGTATTACATATATTTCAGTGCCACTGTCCTATTTTATTTTCTAAGTAATGACTGATTTAATTTGTCTTTTGAAAACAATGAGATGTGCATATGGGAGAGTTGTGGGGGATGGGTTTCTGTGAAATTTTTTGATACATTAAATAGATGTTAAACAGGCCAGAAAATACATATTTTTTAAGAGCATACATATTTCACTCAATACTTCACATGGTCTCTGAAGGTTTATGTTGCCCACTTAAATAATTGAAAGTCAACCAGAGCATGGAACATAAGGCTGCTATTCTGTATTTCATATTTATAAACAAAATGCAATTGAAGAGTGATGCTAAGGAAACATCTATCTTAGAAACATGGTCCAGTGAGAAAATCTGGGTTATAAAACAGTGGTTTTTAAAGATTATGATGAATCCTGAAGTAAAGAAGCCTATTTTAACTTTTTTCAATCAGTGTTTCTAAACTTGTTTCACCATGGGCCCCCTTTTTCCTTTTAACACATATTGACATACCATTTCCATTTGGGAAATACTGGGTTAGACTATGGCTTGCATATGGAGGTAGAGTGAGAGATTAGACTAGAACTAAAAATTGAGAACACATTATGGACAGTCTTAAACACTATGCGAAGAAGATTCTGCTTCATTATATAAAGCAATGGAGTACATATTCAGAATTTTTTCTTTAATAGTTTCCTTACTTGTCTCTAGGTTTCCATTCATACTCCTCTTCAGTCTATCCTGAAGAGCACTGCTGGCCTAATTTTCATAAAACCATTTCCACCATTTTTATGCCCTCTTAAGAACTTAAATGGTTCTTTTTAGGAACCTACATCTTGGTAACTTTTCATCTGCAAACAGATGTTTTGATAAACTGTCTCGTATCACTCTTTACTATTATCCATATATGTGCTATTCCATCAAATAGATTCCATTCATTTCTTTTAAAAATCTCTGATAAAGTGATTTTCAACCTTGGATGTACATTAGAATGACCTAGGAACTTCTAATGTTCCTGTGCTCAGGCCCCACCCTGACTAATTATATCAGAATCTCTAGGTGTGGGCATTATTCATGTTTACAACTTCCCAGGTGATTCTTTTTTTTTTTTTTTTAATTTTATTGTTGTTGTATTACATCCACCCACTTTTTGCTCCCCCCTGTCCCCCTCCCCACACACCCATTCCCCTCAAAGTCAATCCCAACTGTTGTCCATGTCCATGGTTCCTTTATACTAGGTTCTTGTCTAAACTGCTCCCCTTCTTTGCCTCTGCCTCCCCCCTCCCCACAACCCTCTTCCCCCTGAAAGCCTATTCACTGTATTCATATATTTGGTTCTGTTTTGCTTGTTGTTAGTTTTGTGGTTCTTAATGTGCAGGTGCATTTTGAGAATCAGTGCCCTGAAATATGTCATGAAGCCGAGCTCACAGTATACTATAGACTTGTTGAAGTCACATTGATATTACATTGATCAATTTCTATGGAGCTTATATTTACTTATCAAAAGGAGTCTCTAACTTGCCTGTGGAAAAATCAAAGCTGTCAGTTTTGTTTGGAAAGAGGAAATGACTTTATTAATGAATATTCTCATTTTTAAAAGCAAATCATAAGCACAACAAGAACTCCCAAGACCAAAAAACTATTGAAGTTTTTCCTGGTAAACTGATTGCAAACACAGTTTTCAGTCAATTTGATTGATTACCACATACACACACTGAAGTACACCTCAAGCAGCCAGTTTGTCTGAAGCCTTGTTGTTAAATCTCTTATGAAGTAACTTAAAATTTAACCCCCAGAGAATTCTGAACTGCTCTTTTAAAGCAACAAGATCTAGTAAATATACCATCATTGCAAACTAATGGAGAAATCAGATGTGCATTTGCTTATGGCATTTTATAATAATAACAGGTAATATGTTTAGAAAGCTTGCCCTTTCCCATTCTCTAAGCTTGCCTTTTATTTAAAAAACAGGATGCCAATGGGGCTGTAGAACACAGGCTGTTTAGGCATATGGTACCGAGAACGTAGCAGGAGGAAGGGTTAAGCCCCAGTGTATTTGCAGGACTCCTTAAAGAGGGTTTAATCTAAATTCTCTTTGAACAGGCTTTTTATTTTTTCACCCTGGCTAAGCTACATTATTTGGCCCCTTATCCATCTTTTTTTTTTTTTTTTAAAGATTTTATTATTTTTAGAGGTGGGGGGAGAAAGTCAGAGAGGGAGAGAATCAATGTATGGTTGCCTTTCACCTGCCTCCAGCCACAGACCTGACTGGAGACCTGGCTTGCAACCTTGTTATGTGCCCTGGCTGGGGACTCAAACCAGCTACCTTTGCGTTTGCAGGCCGGCACCTTATCCATTTAGCCACTAGCCAGGGCACTGTGCCACCAGTCAGGGCCCCTTATCAATCTTTGTCCTTGTGGAAAACAGGAATAGCAGCACCCTTCTACCTTGCAAGCATGGGAAGGGATTTAAGTAAATTGGTTCTAAATAAATTTCACTTTTCTTCTCAAGAGTGTCTTGATTGTCTTGATTCTAATCTTTCATGGGACCCATCTTACCTCATTTCTTCCTTTTGCTTTTTAAAGATTTTATTTATTATTCTTTAGAGGGAGGGGAAGGGAGAAAGGCTGAAAGGGAAAGAAACATCAATGCACAGTATGGTTGCCTTTCACCTGCCTCCAGCTACAGACCTGGCTGGAGACCTGGCTTGCAACCTGGTTGTGTGCCCTGGCTGGGAATCGAACCAGCGACCTTTGGGTTCACAGGCCAATGCCCTATCCACTGAGCCACCAGCCAGGGTCCTACCTTATTTCTTACCCTGAATAACAATCCCTCCATCTAGCAGATAATCATACCAAAAGCTGTAAAACCTGGGCATCATTCTGGCTATCTGTCACTCACTTCCTATCCCCTCCAATACACCCACAATTCCTACAATTCCTATGTGTCAGTAGTTCTCAAATTCAAGCAAGTGCCAGAATCACCTGCAGGTTTAATTAAAACACAGACTGCTGGTACCTAGTTCCATATTTTCTGATTCAGTAGGTCTGGAGCAGGGCCTAAGAATTTGAATTTTTGACAAGCTCCCAGGTGATGCCAATAGTCTGGGGACCACACTTTGATTTTAAGCAGAATCTCTGGTCTAGTGCAGTGGCTGTTCTCAGCCTTATCTGTATTTTGGAATCACCTGGAAAGTTTTTAATCCTATTCCCCAAAGGTTCTAATTTATGTGGTGTGGGGTGGGACCCAGGTATATGGTTGTGATTTTTTATTTTATTTTATCGTTGTTGTATTACATCCATCCCCTTTTTACCCCCCTCTGTCCCCCTCCCCACCCACCCATTCCCCCCAAAGTGGTTGTGATTTTTAAAAGTCTCTAATGTGCAATCAGTATTGTGAATAATTGTTATAAATTTTGTCTCCCTTGATCCCTCTATCCTCTTTTATGCCCATGATCTTTAAAACTTTTCACTTGCCTACAGAATATAGCATGGCTTACAAGGCTCATTATATTCATTTATTTTTTTCCAAAACATCTGTTGAATGTGCATAATGCTACTGAATTTTCCAGTAAAACATGGTTAAAATGATAAATGTTTTATTTTGCATATTTTACAACAATAAAAAATATTGAGCACCTTTTAAGTGTTAGGCATCTTCTCAAATCATCAAACTTCTTGCTTTTTATTTTCTGAGCACAACAGCGTAATTCATATTCAGTCCCAACCATCTGGGATGTCCTTCTCTTCTGTGATTGGCTAAACTCCCTTTGACATTAAAGATCCAGTAAATGTCTCTTCTTACATAAAGCCTCTGAAACTATCAGCTACAAAACATTAAGATTATAATGAAGAGTGTATCTATCCCTTCTACCCCCACTAAACTGTTTTCCTCAGAAAGGAGTCTGTTTCTTCTATGTTTTACATTTCATGTCTGTCTTATTCCCATGTTAGGGAGGGTGAGGTAGGCAGACTTGATCAAGTGCTGTGTGTAGAGTGTGAATTCTGAAGGGCCAATGTTAGATCAAGCACCAGGGAATAATTAGGTATCAGAGGAATGGGCCAAACTAAAGTCTGTAGGAGAAAGCTAGGGTCAAGTTACAAGGGGAAGAGTTTCAGGGTTGGGTAAAGATATGATCCAAAATCCTTCTCCCATTGACCTGCTCAAGCAGCTAAAATCCTATTAGAGATCATTTGTTGTGCTCAAGGTATAGTGCCTACTGGAAATAAACTCGTGTGAAAAATATCAATACCCACAGAATATGTATCACAGTGACTCTCTTTTTACATCAGCACGAATTAGTTACTTAGGTTTCCAATGATCACTTTGGAAATAGACTGAACAGTGTTTCAGTAAGGAAAATAAAGGTTTTTTTTTTTGTTTGTTTTGTTTTGTTTTTTATGTTCTAGTCATATTAGTAGCAGGTCTAGGTGACTAGGGCAGCAGGAAAGCTGTAGCATCTTAGGATGGCTGTGGACAGAGAGAACAGAGATACACTTTGTCCAGGTCCTGTTCAGAACTGAGTCTGCATCCAAAGGAAGTGTAGTGTAGTGTTTTTAATCCCTGGGAATTCAGTAGCTATGCATGTAAAATGTGGATATTTAAAAGGAAATGAAAGTCATAGAAAAGTTTGAATCTGAATGTTTTCTCTTGGTAACAGAAACTGGAAGAAGAGGACAATTGAGATGGATTTAGTGTTTTTCATTTAAGTAGTGAGGTGAGGAGGGACTCTGCATAATTTTCCCCCTAACTGGCACCTTCTCTTAAATGTCCCAAGACCCTAATTTTTCAGTTGTTTGTGTGCTTGTGCATAGTAGGCTTATTGTATTAATCTTCCTGGCTTTCAATTTATTGTTGGTCTTAATTTTAGTAATTTCAGGTGTCTGTAGGAGAAGGAGATGCTTTTGTGGCTTGCTGCAATTTTAGATACTCCCTTGTTCCTGCTACAAGTTAGATTGTTTAGATTCTTAAGTTAGATTGTTTAGATTCATTTTCAGTGAGGGTGTTAGCTACTGAAAATAATATGGTTTGTGTGTGTGTGTGTGTGTGTGTGTGTGTGTGTGTGTATGCATGCATGCATGCTCAAAGGAAGGGGTGGCTTGTGCAAATGTCTCTGCATACATTTAAATAATCTAATAACAACCAGATCTGTAAATCCTGCTTGCAGGTTGCTTGATAGGAAATTTAGATGCATATCAAAGTACGATGAAAATTGTAAGCCACTTCATAAGTTAAAAGGATGCTAATAAATACCTAAACACATTGGATAATACCTGAAATTTCCTTGGGGCCTGGTGAAAAGATGAGAGTAAATTTCTTATTATCTCTACCAACTGGAGGAAAACATTGGCCCAGTTAATCCAAATGCAGCAAGTAATCTAGAGATCCTTGGTACTTCAGAGTTGTATCATATTACAGATTTATTTTTGTGTTTTATTGAAACCAATAGAAATACCAGTGTCTGTTTCTGTGCATAGGTACATAAGATAGGGTGAATTGATAGTTTAGGAATTAAACATCACCCTGACTAACCCACAGAGTGGTTATTTCTCATTAAATTACTAATTTTGAGACCTGAAATTATTTCATGTGACACCAGAGTCTGTATTGCCTTATAATGTTCTCCATTTATTTTCAGTTCTTTTGGTTTATTGCTCTAACTAGATTATATGACTTTAAAACAAATCCCTTTTTTATGAAATGAAACTGTCATTTATTCAGAAGAATTTTATGTGATGATTATTTTTCTGGCTTCTTTCACATACATTACCTCATTGACTTCTCAGAGCATTCATGTGAAATGGAATTTTTATCTCTTTTTATAGATGAAATGCTAAGAGCTTAAGCAAACCTGTGCAAGGTCACACCACCACTCAATGATGAGCTAGGATTCAAAGCCAGGTATTTCCATCCCACATTTCTGCTTTTTCATTTTTGGTGCCCTTTATTCTGTTTTATCTGCCTCTCTGATTTCTCTGAATGTTTGGTAGAGTACAGCCATTTCCTGTCTCTCATTTGATGGAGAATTGACCCAGAATATGCTAGTTTGCAGTGTTAGAAAGGAATCACAATTCTTTAATGGAGAAAAAGAAGAGTCTAAAACCCATTTGACTAATGTGGACACATGGAAATCTTCACAATGCTTTCACTGTTCTGTGGTGTATACTTGAGGAAATTTTGGGAGGCGTATTTTGTGTCTCTCACCTTATCTGTGAGTTTCAAATGTGCATGGAAAATGGTAGGGCTGTCAGGGGAACAGAGAGGTAGCTATTTCTCCATGGGCACTAAGCCGACACCATTTTTCACCACTTGCTTTCTAAAAATGAGTCTGCCATGTGTTTTTTTTTTTTTTTCTTTATAAAACATGGAACGGGAACTCATTTATGTTAACTTTTCAGCTATAAAATTTACTTTTAATCTTTCACTGGAGTACTAGTATGGCCAGGAGAATAAAGATCTCATTAAAAACAAAAATGATATATAGTATCTATATTAATCAATAGGATGAAACTACTTTATGCCCTGAATACAAAATGTTGAAATGTATCTCTTAAAGATCAATATTGTTTCTAAGTAACTAAAGCTAAATCAATATCAGCTTCATACTTTATTTTCATAACAGATCATTAGATTCTAGTGTTTCTGAATATGTAACTACAAATACAGACTGCCTAGGAATAGTTTTCAGAGTAAATTTTTCCACATTTGTCATTTTAGATGTTGATTTATTCATGTTTTATCTGCATAGGGAAACCCTTTTATAATATTACTGTTGAGATAAGGCAAATTCTCTCAGAGGAATTGCATTAGACTTTTATTGTATAGGGGTTTTAAGTCTCAAAGGACTTTATTTGACCCATGAATGTCCCAAATAATTTAATAAAAGTATTCAGGTGTATTATGCAATATTGATTTCTGCTTGCTTATTTCCATTTTAGTCCATATTGGACTTAGGGAATTAATGAATTTTCTATTAAATATTTAAGGATAAATTGTCAAATTATAAACCATAGCATTATTGCATTTCAGGATTGAAGAAAGCTCCAAAGATATATAGTGTAACCTCTTAGGGGAGGCTTGGATCAGTCCCCTGTACAGGGTTTCAGGCAAGCTAATTCAAATTTAGGTTGAATTAAATAAAGCATAATATTGAGAGGAAAAGAGGTTGAATCATTCAGGTACCCATTGGAAAGCAGATGACTCCCTCTGAAGACAAATGTAAGAAGAGTTTAGAAAAGATGGCGACAGAGTAGAGAGCAGTACTGATGGCGTTCTCGAGTACCAGAGCAGCTGGAGGATAGGATAGGGAGCACGAGATGTCTGCAGGTCCCTAAGAATTGGAGCGGTAAGCATCTGGACTCAGGGGAGCACAGCCCAGAGGCTGCAGAGACCTACAAGAGAGTAGGTGAGATAGTTCCAAACCAGCCGGTGGGCTGAGGTCAGCTCTGGGCAGTGGAGGCTCTACCCAGCGGGGCGTCTTTAACTGATACCAGCTCCAGCCTCCGTGGAGACTAGAAATCTGAGCAGTGAAGTGTGGGCAGTGAGGGCAAATGCTGAAGGGAGCAAGGAATTGAACTCTGCAGGGGAGGGACTGTGTGAGAGCCTCATTCCGGCAACGAGGAGAGGAAGCTCCTCACTGGATCAGAGGCGGAGATGAAGAGTCCTACAGAGAGCAGGAGTGGGGGAGTGGAAAAGTGCACTGGCCAGGGCAGCCACTGGAGAGGGCCAAAAATGGTGCTGCTGGGCCACCAGGGAAAGAGGAGCTTGAAGCCCCTATGAAAGGGTAGATCCAGCCCCGTGCACCCACACAGGCCCCCCGGCTCCCGAGGAAACTCCAAACTGCAAGCCAGGAACTTGCAGCTGGGGCATCTGACCTGCCCATTGCAAGCAACAAAGGCTGTACTGCGGACCCTATGGGGAGCCAGGTGCACATCACAGAGGTGGCAGTGAAGGACTCCTCAGGGAGTGGACTGCCTGGAGGGTTGGCCCTTGCCTGGGGGAGCCAGGCACTGTTGGCGGGTGGGGGCTGCCTCCTCCGGGAGCTGCGGGGGCAGGGCCAGTCATCATAGGAGCCAGTGAAGTTGCAGGCCACCTTGCCTTGGAGCCAGGTGCCCATCTCAGGCAGGAACCTCCTCCAGGAGCTGGAGGGGGAGGAGCAGCTATAGACATCACAGAAACACCCTGCTGGACTTCAAACAGAAGCAGAGAAGGGAGGGCCCCAGAACATTGGCAGCTCTGAAACCCAGCTAGGCTGTTGGAGGCTGGGGGCTGACACTCAGAATCAGCCCTGACTGTGACAATCATAGGCCCTGCCACTCCAAGACCACACAGCCTGACTGTAGACTGCAGAGACCTGACCAAGTAAAAGAGGCAGGCTCAGGAAATGGATCACTGCTAATCTCAAGCACCTGAGTTCCACCGAGAGCTACATGAACTATTAATCCCTAACATATCCTTTTCAAAAGTTACTTCCAAGCCTCACAATTAGTGCATTTAAAGTAAATACTGTTTAGACCATAGTGTATCACAACTCACATATTTTTAATCCTCCCCTATCTCAATCCACCTAATAATACCCAAGACCCTCCCCTCCCCATCTACCTAAACCCTTTCTTTATTCTTTTTTTTTTTTTCCTGCTAAAAGCCCACAGGTTCTGGCTCCATCTGGACTAATCAGAGATCATAAAGGGTGAACAACCACCTAAACCCTTACTTTATTATTATTATTATTTTATTTTAGTTGTACTTTTTTAAATTAAATTTTCTTTTTCTTTTCTCTGCTAAAAGCCCACAGGTCCTTGCTCCACCTGGACCAATCCAGGATCATTAAGGGTGAACAGCAACTTAAACCCTTTCTACTTCTTCTTCTTCTTCTTTTTTTTTTTTTTTTCTGCTAAAAGCCCCCAGGTCCTGGTTCCATCCGAACCAATCAGGGATCATTAAGGGTGAACAGCCACCTAAACCCTTTCTTTATTATTATTATTATTATTACTATTATTATTTATGTCTCTGCTAAAAGCCCACATGTCCTCGCTCCACCTGGACAAATCAGGGATCACTAAGGGTGAACAGGGAGGCAGATGTGGCAACAATTATACATAGGCTTACACTGTTCACTCATACTTGAGCCTTTCTGATTCTCCCTCTCCTCATTTCTATAGAATAGAAAAGTTGGTTTTCTCTCTCATATCTCTGCTATCTTTGCTACTCCTCAGCACCCTTCAAAACTATCTATACTTTAGTCAACTTAATCATTTTTCCCCTCATACAACAGTCTTAATATATCTACATCCCTATCAAGACTTGCTCAATTGCAGCTGAGGGTGTGATTAAGAGCAGAGGTTACTTTGGAGGGTTTAGGTATACAGTTACATTCATAGGCAGTCAAAAGTGGAAGTAAAAGAGAAAGATATCACTGAAGGTATGGTTATTTTGCCTGGACTGGTGGTTCTGTTTTAGGAGCAACTCAAAAACAATGTGTGAGAAAGGATAGAAGGAATGTTTTGCAATCAGCCAAATGGAAAGAAAGGAGCAACATACACAACCAATCTAGAATACAACCAGACAGCCCAAGTTAACGACATAAAGGCCACCCCTAGAGCAACAAGTGGAGAAAATGTAGGAGACTGCAACACTGAATTCCATAAATCTCCTAACTCAGAAGGGTGCTCAACTAAGGCAAGGAATCAAAGAAGAGTAATCCAAGGAAAAACAAACAAACAAACAAACAAACAAACAAAAAAAAAAGCTACAACAGACACCCAAAATGGGGAAAAAAAGAATCAGTCCATCACCAAAAGGAAAGGAAGAATCCCCAGAAAGCCCACCCAATGAAACAGAGGCACACTATATATCAGATAAGGAATTCAAAAGAATAATGATACAGAAGCTCAATGAGCTTAGCCAGCTCAAAGAAAACTATAAACAACTTCAGGGAAGTTACAAGGAACTTACTGAGAGCTACAACAGCATGAAAAAGGACATAGGAACTATCAGTAAGTGCCAGGAGGAAATGAGGAATACAATTTCTGAATTGAAGAATACAGTAGAAGGAATCAACAGTAGGCTAGAGGAATCAGAGGACTGGATCAGTGAGTTGGAGGATAATGTAGACAAATACTCCAAGACAGTACAAGAGAATAAATAAAGGCTGAACAAGATTGAAGAGGGTTTAAGAGAGCTGCAGGACAACATGAAACCTAACAACATCCATATCATAGGGATACCAGAGGAGAACAGAAACAAGGAATGGAAAACCTGTTCAAAAAAGCAATGATAGAAAATATCCCGAACATGATGAGTGAAAATATTAATCAAGATCAGGAAGCACAGAGGGTCCCAATGAAGATCAACCCAAACAGACCAACTCCAAGGCACATTATTATTAAAATGGCAAATTACAAAGTCAAAGAGAGAATCCTCAAAGCATCAAGAGAGAAACGACAAATAACATATAAGGGGGCTCCAATAAGGCCATCAAACGATTATTCGACAGAAACAATTCAAGCCAGAAGGGAATGGCAAAAAGTATTTCAAGTCATGGTAAACAAAGGCCTGCAACCAAGAATACTCTACCCAGCAAGGCTCTCATTCAAGATAGAAGGAGAAATAAGGAGTTTCCCAGACAACAGAAGACTAAAACAATACATGTCTATCAAACGAGCATTGCAAGAAATGCTAAAGGGTCTGCTTTAAAAATAAATAAATAAATAAAATGAAGAAACAGAGAAAGCCAAAGAGGAATACAGGTCCAAAGGGAGAAAATGACAATGAATAAGTATCAATCAATAATAACCTTAAATCTAAAAGGATTAAATGCACCAGTCAAAAGACATAGGTAGCCAAATGGATGAGAAAACATGACCCACATATATGCTGTCTTCAAGAGACCCACCTCAGAACAAAAGATTGACACAAATTGAGAGTGAAGGGATGGAAAAATATATATCAAACAAATGGACATGAAAAAAACGCTGGAGTAGCAATACTTATTTCAGACAAAATAGATTTTGCAATGAAGGCCATAAAAAGGGATAAGGAAGGACATTTCATAATACTTAAGGGAACAATCCATCAAGAAGAAATAACTCTGATAAACATATACGTACCCAACATGGGAGCTCCGAAATATATGAAGAAAATCTTGGAGGATTTTAAGAAGGATATAGACCGTAACACACTAATAGAAGGGGATTTTAATACCCCACTATCACCAATGGACAGATCTTCCAAACAAAAAATCCCCAAAGATGTTGTGGCATTGAACAACACTCTAGAGGAAATGGACCTAACTGATGTATACAGAATCTTTTACCCCAAAGAAGCAAAATGCACATTCTTTTCAAATGCACATGGATCATTCTCTAAGATAGACCACATGGTATGTCACAAGACAAGCCTCCACAAATACAGGAAAATTGAAATCATGCAAAGCATCTTCTCAGATCACAATGGTTTGAAACTAGAAACCAATCGCAAGGGATACAACCAAAAATACTCTAACTTATGGAGACTGAATATCATGCTTTTAAGTAATGAATGGGTTAACAATGAGATCAAAGATGAAATCAAAAAGTTCCTGGAAACAAATGACAATGAACACACAACAGCCCAAAACCTATGGGATACAGCAAAGGCAGTGCTCAGTGGGAAATTTATAGCAATACTGGCCCACCTAAAAAGGTCACAAGAAGTTTATAAAAACAACCTAACCGTAAAGCTCCAAGAACTAGAGGAGCAACAACAAATAAACCCCAGAGCCAGTAGAAGAAAGGAAATCATCAAGATCAAGCAGAACTAAATAACTCAGAGATTCAAACTATAATTTGAAGAAACAAACAGTCTAGGAGCTCATTCTTTGAAAAAATAAACAAAATTGCCAAGCCTTTATCCATACTCATCAAGCAAAAGAGAGAGAGGACCCAAATAAACAGAATCAGAACTGAAAGAGGAGAAATCACAACTGATACCTCAGAAATACAAAAGATTGTAAGAAATTACTACAAACAACTATATGACAAAACTATGACACCTTGGATGAAATGGGCACATTTCTGGAAATGTATAGTCTACCAAAACTGAACCCAGAAGGAGCAGAAAGCCTGAATAGGCCAATAACAACTAGTGAAATTAAAGAAGTAATCCAAAATCTCCCAAAGCACAAAAGCCCTGGACTGGATGGCTACACAGGTGAATTTTTACCAAAGAAGAACTAACTCTTATCCTTCTCAACCTATTCCAAAAAATACAGGATGAGGGAAGACTCCCAAACTCTTTCTATGAGGCAAATAGTATTCTAATACCAAAACCAGGGCAAGATACAACTAAGAATGAAAGCTATAGGCCAATAACTCTATGAACATAGATGATAATATTCTCAACAAAATATTGGCCAACTGGATTCAGCAGTACATTACAAAGATCATACACCATGATCAACTGGGTTTCATCCCAGGGATGCAAGGATGGTACAACATTCGTAAATCAATAAATGTAATACACCACATCAATGAATTGAAAGACAAAAACCATATGATCATATCAATAGATGCTGAGAAAGCATTTGATAAAGTACAAGGGTTATTTATGATTAAAAACCCTCAGCAAAATGGGAATAGAGGGAGCATACCTCAACATCATAAAGGCCATCTATGAGAAACCTGAAGCCAACATCATACTTAATGGACAAAAACTGAAAGCTTTCCCCTTAAGATCAGGAATGAGACAAGGCTGTCCACTTTCTCCACTTCCATTCAACATTGTCTTGGAAGTTCTAACTATAGCCATCAGAGAAGAAAAAGGAATCAAAGGTATCCAAATTGGAAAGGAGGAAGTCAAACTGTCATTATTTGCAGAAGACATGATAGTGTACATGCAAAACCCGACAGGCTCCACCAAAAACCTACTCAACCTAATAAGCAAATTTAGCAAAATAGCTGGTTATAAAGTCAATATCCAGAAATAAAAAGCATTTTTGTATACCAATAATGAAACAACAGAAATAGAATCGAGAAAACAAATCCCATTTACCATAACAACAAGAAAAATAAAGTACCTAGGAATAAACTTAACTTAGGAGGCAAAAGACGTGTACTCAGAAAACTACAGAACAATGAAGAAAGAAGTCA
Source organism: Noctilio leporinus (assembly GCA_004026585.1). NCBI lineage: Eukaryota > Metazoa > Chordata > Mammalia > Chiroptera > Noctilionidae > Noctilio > Noctilio leporinus. Next base: position 56,193 of record PVIW01006065.1, on the reverse strand, counting down.
CGGAAGCCCTGGCTGGTGGCACAGTGGGTAAGGTGCTGGCCTGCAAACCTGAAGGTTGTTGGTTTGATTCCCAGCCAGGGCACGTGGCCGGGTTGCGGGCTAGGTCTTTAGCCAGGCCCTTGGCTGGAGGCCGGTGAAAGGTGGCCATGGGTGGATGTCTCTTTCCTTCTTTGCCTCTCTTCCTTCCCCTTTCTCTAAAAATAATAAATAAATTAAAAAAAAGAAGTCAAGGAAGATAGAAATAAATGGAATATATACCATGTTCATGGATGGGAAGAATGAACATCATTAAAATGTCCATACTACCCAAAGCAATCTATAGATTCAATGCAATCCCAATTAAAATACCAATGACAGACTTCACAGAAATAGAAAAAATACTTCAAAAATTTATAGGGAGCCAAAAATGCCCACAAATAGCCACAGCAATCTTGAGAAAGAACAACAAGGTAGGAGGAATCACAATACTGGACTTCAAACAATACTACAAGGCTACTGTCATCCAAACTATCTGGTACTGGCATGAGAATAAACATGTAGATCAATGGAACAGAATACAGAGCCCAGAAATAAACCCGGGACTCTATGGTCAACTAATATTTGACAAAGGGGGGAAGCAAAATAAAATGCAGTAAAAGTCCATTCAACAAGTGGTGTTGGGAGAACTGGACAGCAACATGCAAAAAGATAATACTAGACCACCAACCTACACCATACACCAGAATAAACTCAAGATGGATAAAGGATTTAAACATAAGCAGTGCCACCATAAAGGTCCTGGAGAAAAATATAGGAAGTAAAAATTTTGATATCCTACACAGAAATATATTTACTGATACTTCACCAAGGGCAAAGGAAATCAAAGAATGAATCAACAAATGGGACTATATCAAATTGAAAAGTTTCTGTTCAGCTAAAGAAAACATCTGCAAAATTCAAAGTAACCAACAATATGGGAAAACATAATTGCCAATGATACCTCAGACAAGGTTTTGATCTCCAAAATATATAAAGAACTAATGTGACTCAACACCAGGGGGACAGACAGCCCAATTAAAAAATGGGCAAAAGGCCTGAACAGACAACTCACTGAGGAAGATATACAAAGGGCCCATAGGCATATGAAGGAATGCTCAACATCACTAGTCATCAGAGAGATGCAAATTAAAACCACAATAAGATACCTCCTCATACCTGTCAGAATGTCAATCATCAACAAATGAACAAACAACAAGTGTTGGCGAGGATGTGGGGCAAAGAGAACCCTCATACACTATTGGTGGGAATGTAGGCTGGTGTAGTCACTGTGGAAAACATTATGGGGTTTCCTTAAAAAACTAAAAAATGGAACTGCATTTTGATCCAGCAATTTCATTACTTGGACTCTACCCAAAGAACCCTGAGACACCAATTCATAAGAACCTATGTAACCCTATGTTCATAGCAGCATAATTTACAATAGCCGAGTGCTGGAAATAGCCTAAGTGCCCATCAGTGGATGATTGGATTAAAAACCTTTGGTACATTTACACAATGGAATACTTCACAGCAGAAAGAAAGAAGGAACTCCTAACCTTTGCAGCAACATGGATGGAACTAGAAAGTATTATGCTTAGTGAAATAAGCCAGCAGTGAAGGACAAATACTACATGATCTCACCCATTACAGGACAATAATGAACAAAACTAACAACAAGCAAAACAGAACCAAATATATGAATACTGTGAATAGGCCTTCAGTGGTCAGTGGGAAAGGGGTTGAGGGGGACGGGGGAGGAAGAGGCATGGAAGGGGAGCAGTTTAGACAAGAACCTAGTATAAAGGAACCATGGACATGGACAACAGGTGGGATTGACTTTGGGGGGAATGGGTGGGTGGGGAAGGAGACAGACGGGAGCAAAAAGGGGATGGATGTAATACAACTACAATAAAATTAAATTAAAAAAAAGAAAAAAAGGAAATGAATTGTTCTGATATGAGTCATATATTATTCATAATGTAAAATAATAGTGTTTGAAGGGAGACTGTGTTAAGTTAAAATTGCACACTGTAAACCCTAAAGCAACCAAGTTAAAAAAAGTAGTTAGGCCCTGGTGGTGGCTCAGTGGATCATTGCCAGCCTGCAAACTCAAAGGTCACTGGTTCAATTCCCCAGCCAGGGAACATAACCAGGTTGCAAGCCAGGTCTCCAGCCAGGTCTGTAGCTGGAGGCAGGTGAAAGGCAACCACAGATTGATGTTTCTTTCCCTTTCTTTTTCCCTCCCTGCCCTCCTCTCTTAAAATAATGAATGAAGTCTTTTTAAAAAGTTAGTAAGCCAAAAATGAATGAAATGATTAAAATATTGTCATTTAATCTAAAATAAGGCAGAGAGAGAGAGAGAGAGAGAGAGAGAGAGAGAGAGAGAGAGAGAGAGAGAGAGAGAAAAGAGTAGGTGGGCTAAATAATGGAGGGGAGGGGAGGAGGTTGTAGCAAAATGGATCCACTTAAACCAAATCAATGTTTACTAAAAGTAAATGGTCTAATCACTCCAATTAGAATGTAGAGATTTAGGTTGGATAAAATAGTAACATTTTAAATTCAGTGTTGTATTAGAGATCCTAGTTATGTCAAAAAGTGAATAAAAAGATAGAAAAAGTGAAAAAAAAAGATAATCAAACATTATCAAGAGGAGGGACAAGGGACTGAGGTGGTCCAAGGAGTGCTTTTGGGCATGGTTGTTGTAGACAGGCTTGAAATTGCCAACTGCTTTCCTTTTCCCCAGCACACAGAAGATGGTGCTGAGTGTGATGAAGTTTAACATCAGAGAGATGATATGGAGCCTTCCGTGTGAATATTGACGATCTGCACATGGGCTGCTTCCAGTCAACGTACTATGGCTTGTTCATCACTCGGACACTCCTGGATTCTCAGTTTAGTTACCGGCATGCCATCAAAGGTCTGTTGTTCTTATTTACGACCCCATAAAAACTGCACAAGGGTTGCTCCCACTGAAGGCATACAGACTGACTCCTAAGCTGATGGAAGTTTGTAAAGAGAAGGATTTTTCTCCTGAAGCCATGAAAAAGGGAAATATCACCTTTGAGCACATGTTTGAAGAAGTGCCAATTGTAATTAAAAATTCACATCTGATCAACATACTAATGCGTGAGCTTGAGAAGTCAGCTGTGGCCGATAAACATGAATTGCTCAGTCTTGCTAGCAGCAACCATTTGGGAAAGTCTCTACAGTTGCTGATGGACAGAGTGGATGACATGAGCCAGAATATAATTAAATATAACACATACATGAGGAACATGAGTAAACAGCAGCAGCAGAAACAGCAATACCAACAGCGCCATCAGCAGGAAAACATGCAGTGCCAGACTCGGGGAGAGCTGCCACTTCCTGAGGAGGATCTGTCCAAACTCTTCAAACTACTGCAGGCCCCAGCCCGGGTGGATTCTCTGCTTGTTGCAGGCCAGATTAATACACAGAATATCAATGAATTCGCCTCTCAAAACCTAGGTAAACTCTTCATGGCCCAGGCTCTGCAAGAATACAACAGCTAAGAAAAGGACGCTTTCAGGGAAAGGAGTTGATGTGAACTCTCAATAGCACATTGGGGCAACTCTTGGAAATCTTGGAAGAAATACATTTGCATATTGAAGTCTTTCCAGCCAATAATAAAATATAAATAAATTTTAAAAAAGAGTGCAAATAGAAGTGGCTAGCACTCCACATAATTCCTTCTTCCTGCAAATAGAAGTGGCTAGCACTCCACATAATTGTTTATCAACTAGCTCCAGCCTATAGAAAAATCGGTATTCACATTCTGCCCCCTCAAAAATGCTAATTGAAATTATTTGCAGCTAAAGGAAATTTGAAAAGTCCTTTCATTATATAGACAAAGCCTGGAAAGGTGGTATTTCTCCTTTATTTTTCATTACTGTGAGCTCCTGTTCCACAAAGAGTAGACATGTCTTTTGCAGCTGGCCATTTTATCCTCTGAAATTTTATTCAAATGAAAAAACAAATACACAAAAACTTCAGCCCTGACTGGTAGCACAGTGAATAAGGCGCCAGCCTGTGAACCCAAAGGTCGCTGGTTCGATTCCCAGTCAGGGCACATAACCAGGTTGCAAGCCAGGTCTCCAGCCAGGTCTTGCTGAAGGCAGGTGAAAGGCAACCATATATTGATGTTTCTCTCCTTCTCTGCCTCTCTTTTCCTCTCTCTCTGGAAAAAATAAATAAAATCTTTATTAAACAAACAAACAAACAAACAAACAAACTTCATGCTTGGCTGCTGAGAGATGAGAATCCCTTCTTTGACAAGGTATTCTCCACACAGCTGAAGGAAGTGCCCAGGGCTGCTTTTCTAATGCATATGGTGTCTCAGGACTTGCTTTGTGATGGCCTCAGAGGAAGACATCTCTCATTGCAAGAGAGGTTACCTATTCTTTTCCCCAGCAGCTTTACAATCCCTGCAGAAATGCTCCAGAACTAACAGAAGAGTGTAAACTCCAGTCAAAGGAAATGTGAAAACCTGCTGCACCCAAGGTAACCACACATGTCAGGAACAAGTTTTATGATAATAACAACATGTTATGTAATACATCATTAATATGAGGCAGGATAGTAAGAAGCTAGGGAAATTCCTTGGCAAGTGGAGTGGGAAAACTGAGACAGTTGATTCAAACAGTCCCCATCCAACACCGTGCCTCACCTGTCTCCTTCTCCCTTGCATGACCACTCCCTTAAGCATTAAGCCCTCAGGAAAATAATATTAGGAACAAAGTCTCAGGTCTGTTGACAAGAGACAAAATTTTAGTTAAATGACAGGTAAGATATAGGCCTCAGTTGTGTTTCAAATCCACACTCAAAAAAGCAGCAAAATGGGACAAACTGACATCATGGCTGACATCAGGGTCTGATGCAGTGACTAATGCCTCCCAAGAGACCAGGACCCTTAAAAGACACACCTGAAAAGCTAAAAGCTGATGAATATTCTATTGAGATCTTCCCTGAGACCTCCCCTAAAATTCCTGCCTTTAGAAAACAGATAAAAAGTCTAAGGCAAAGGATTCAGTGTGATGTTTCTCTTTCTCTCTCTTTCCTCTCTCTCTGTCTCCCTCTTTCTCTCTCCCCATCTCCATCTATCCCCCATCTCTGTCTCTCACACACACATATCCCCCTCCCCTTCTTTCCTCAGGTGTATATCTTTGCTTTTCTTTCTCTCAAACTCTAAAGGTTCTCAGAAGACTTACAACCAGGGGATCAGCTAGTCCCAGACCACTAAGAACACCTTGAACTTGTCTCCAAGGGCCCTTGTTTTTGCTTCTGTAACTTGTTTCCAGAGTCCATACAGCCCACCTGGTTAAATTCTGCCCTTGTGACTTTCCTTCCAAAGGTCCAGGTAAACTCTGTCTAGGCTCACTCCTGTTGCTAGGATCTTGCCTCTTCTATTTTAAGACCTTTCTTAGTTTCACTGTCCCCAGCTTTAATAAATGTCTCTCAAAATCACCTGGACTTGCATTGTGAAATTGTTCCTGTACAAAGTTAAGAACTAAGGTTCCAAAAAGTAATCTGTCCAAAATCACACATTTAGTAAGAGCCTCACCTTAAATCTTAAATCTAACTTAAATAACTGTAGAGCCTATAATCTTAAACAGCAAACTATGGCAATTGCTCCGTTTATTTTCATTGAAGAAAATGAAATTGGAGGGAGAGACAGCTGTGTAACAACAAAACCCAAACCAGCTCAAACTGGTCTTATTCTCTAACAAGATGCTGGGTTGTTTTTCAGAGACAACAGAGTAAGGCCAAAAGTCATACAGCTGAAGCATGCACAGAGAAGAGTATTTTGACCTCCAATAACACCTGGAACCAAAGCTACTTCTTGCCTATAGAACCAAAATATCAAGAACAGAACCTGAACACTGAAGCTCTTTCAGAGGCAAAGGGTCTTTTGCCCAGATGATCCAGTAATGAAGCCCCTTACCATATTTTACCATAAATGACTAAGTTCCAAGCCTTCCAATTGAAACCTGCCCCCACAAGCACTTCCCCATACTAGCATATCCCCCTCAATCCTTTAAATCTCACTCTAAACCTTGGATTGGGAAGAGAGATTCTAGCTCTGCATATCTCCTTACCAACCAACCTTGCAAAAAAGTGTTTTTTCTCTCTCAAAGCCAGTGTCATAGCACTGGCTTCAATGCACCTCTGGCGGTGAGCCCTTTGTCAGTAGCCATTGCAAGATGATGGAGGGTGGGGAATATAATATAATCACAAAGCAGCTTCAGAATGTGCTTTTTCATGTATTACCTGAAGGTCAAGAATGACAGCTGGGCCCTGGCTGGTGGCACAGTGGATAAGGTGCCAACCTGCCAACCCAAAGGTTGCCTGTTCGATTCCCCAGCCAGGGCACATGACCAGGTTGCAAGCCAGGTCCCCAGCCAGGTCCCCAGCTGGAGGCAGGTGAAAGGAAACCATACATTGATGCTTCTCTCCCTCTCTGCCTCTCTCCGCTTCCCTCTCTCTAAAAATAATAAATAAAATCTTTAAAAAAAAAACAGCTGGGCAATCTGTAGCCTACAAGACAGTCACTGGATTTTTTTGGGCAGACGTTTACCTAACAAGGTTATATCTCCAGTAGCTTTGCATACGATATTGCTGAAGAATCAGAAATAAGGCACGGCTAGAATGATTTCTGAAGTTCTTCTAATCCAACCTTCCAATTTATGCTGTGGAGGGAGGAAAATGCTTTAATCCCATAGGTGCTTTAAGCAGGTCTAATAAATCTACATGAGCCTAATTTGATTGACAAGAGAAATAACCCAGTTTAATGCATACCTATGTATATGGGAACCCTATATACATGAGACAATCAGAGGCCCCACATGCAGGGAGGTTCAGAGACAAAAAGGGAACATGGGTAAATAAGACACCTGGAGCTAGGGACGAGTTAAGGTACCTTAGGGGCTTCAAAGGGTCATTGCAGGATGATAAAAAGAGCTGACCTTTAATAAATAGAAGTTTTTCCTGCCCAATAGAAAGGTCAAAATAGGTTATTTTTAATAAATTATTATGGGTAAGGCCCCTAACTCAAGTTGTAGATCACAGGTGGCAAACACAAGGCCCACTGGCCGAATCCAGCCCTCCACCTTGTTTTATCCAGCTGGGCACCTTTGGCCCAGCACCTTGTTTCTACCCGACTCACCTAATAGTTAAGGAGTAGTTACATTTATACAGTCTTAAAATTACATTCGGTCCTTTGAAGGCAACAGTGAGGCTGATGTGGCCCCTGCCGAAAATGAGTTTGACACCCCTGTTCTAGATAGTTAAAGGAAGGGCGGAAATTTCTTCTGAGCCTGTGGATTAAGTTGCCTTTAGCTCAAAATAGTCTATACTTCAGGTACACATCTTGGAATGACCTGTTTTGAACCCCCACAGCCCCTAATTTAAATGTTTTAAGGAAGAGGCAAATGTTTTTTTGTGAGCTCACAGAGTCTTGGTGGCCTTCAGCTCAAAGTAATTCACATGCCAAAGTGGCACATCTTGGAGAGTTCTGTTTTATTATATTATATTATATTATATTATATTATTTATTTATAAAATTTTTTATTTTTTAAAAATTTTATTGTTGTTGTATTACATCCATCCCCTTTTTGGAGAGTTCTGTTTTAAACCCCTTCAAGGCTTGAACCTCTGTATCATATTGTAGTAGAGCAGGATTTACTACCCCCAAAATATGTCTCTTTGGCAAAAGGATTATTTTAGCCTAGTTATTTATTTTTTATGAAACTGTAGACATGGAAGATATTCTGAAAACCAAGTAGAGGTTATCCTTTGTAAGAGACATATAAATTTATAAGGGAAATTTCTATTTGTAAGAGTATTTCTTTGGCTGTACCAGGAAGAGGAAGATGATTCCAAATCTCTAGAAACTCCTATCAATGGAGAAGACAAGGACTTAGATCTTCATAATGCCCCCCAACCCTGTTTACTGTGCATTTCTAGGTAACCTCCCATAACTGACTTTTCACCCTTAAAATCTTTTGTCTTTAGCTGAAGATGATGCTTAACATGATGTCCTCCACCATTCCGGAGTGTTACTCAGTTCTCCTGGGTCTCTCCCATGAGTTTGAGAGGTATACAAGTTGCTAAACTTTTGTGTTTTTTCTTTCTAATCTGTCTTATATCAGTTTAATTATTAGACCAGGCAAAAATTCCAGTGGATAAGATGAAAAACTTTTCTACCCCTACAACATAACTTGCCATTTAGTCTAAATTTGAACACCTCTAGGATGGAGAATTCACTACCATAGAACATCCTTTTTTATTATGTCTATGAGACAATTTATCTTTACACTGAACGAAAATCTGTCATCTTAAGTTTTCATCCACAAAATGTGATTTAACTCCTTTCAAAATCACAGACTAACTCCAATTTCTCTATCATGCCTCTCCTCAATTATATAACATATAACATTTACTATGTAGCCAGCACTATTTTAAGGGCTTTGAATTATTAAATCATTTCATTCTTGTACCAACCTTATGAAATAGATATTATTATGCCCAATTTTACACATGAGAGAACTGAAGCAAGAAATAAGTAGTTTGTCCAATATCACACAGCTAATAATTTTAGAGCTGGATCTAGGGTCTGTACTTTTAACTATAATGTTATATCAACTCTCAAATACTATTTATTTTCTAGAAGTAACAGTCCTGTGTTCTCTAAACATTTTTATATGGAATGTTTTTGAATTCTCTTATTGTGTTGGTTTTCTTTCCTTGAAACACATTTGCTCAACTATAGTCCGTTTATTCAGAACTAATTACTGCACTCTATACATACCCTGGTGGAGTCTGGGTAGAAAGGAATTGTCATCTCCATGCTGAGCATCTTCTGCTTACCTCTTCCAATCCACTTCTACCCTGCTCTGTGACCTACAAAGCTGACCTCTATGTAATGCATTAACTGGGCTTCCTTGCCCTATGGCTTCTGGTTGGTTTTGGCCTATGGAAATCATTGGAGAGAGAATGAAGAAGGAACATGAAGGTGAGAAGAAGGAAGGTATTTTACCTCCCTGGTATTCATTCCTGCTAGGACTCATATTGGCTGTAGTTGTGTTGCTCTATCCAAAACCATAGTTCCTATCAGCAGATTCTCTCTAAGCTGCCTACTGGGAGTTCCAAGAATTCCCCTCTCCCCCTTGTTCCTTCAGACCTAAGAAAGGTAATGGTTTGAAAGGGGAACAGAATACACCAACCAAAATTATCCCTTTTTAGCATAAGGATTATTTTTGGCTGATTATTTTTAAGAAACAGTAGATATAGGAAAAGCTCTAAAAACTGAGTAGAAGTTACCTTTTTGTAAGAGATATTTACATTAATAAAGGATATATCCATCTGTAAGTGGTCTCTCTCTCTCTCTCTCTCTCTCTCTCACACACACACACACACACACACACACACACACACTTTTTCTCTTTCTCCCTCCCCCTTCTCTCCTTCCCTCCCTCCTTCCCTCTTGGAAGAGAAGGATGCATCTAAGTCTCTAGAAACTCTTACCGATAGAGATGGCAAGGACTTAAACATGCATAATAACCTTACCCTTGTTTACTGTGTTTTGCTAAGTAGCCTCCAATAACTGCCCTCTCACATTTTTTTTTTTTTTTTTTTGTCTTTGGCTGAAGATGGTATGTAAGGTGGAAGCTTGGGCCATTTAAAGGAATTACTTAGTTTTCTTGGGTCTCTCCCATGTGAGAAATAAAGAAATAAAATGAGGTCACTACGGTTAAGCATCTAAGTTACTAAAATTGAGTAGATTGAAGCATGAGGAAATCTATTTTTGTTTTAACTAGCCTGGGTACTTAAATTTTTGAATTTTTAGTTCCAAGTCAATGCCTGACTATACAATATACTAAACTTTGAGATAACCCTCTTATTGCCCCAATAGAGTAAGGAAAGAATGGTCACACATTTAGACCATCTGACATCTCCTATTAAGACCACTGGTCATCTACAGGACTACCATCTAGGACCAATCTGGAAGTTAGGAATGCAGGACTGATTCTTCTCAAGGATATACTCATACTATGAGAACTCTTACCTTTGCTTTCTCTTTTGGAACACTCTGGGTATTGCATAGTTGTGTTTCCACTGTACAAACCATAAAGACCCTTGAATAAATCTTTATCATTTATATCTAGCCAAAGCCTCCAGACTTGTTTTGAGTTTGTTCAACACATGTACATAGGAGGTATACATATTGTTAAATATCTGTTTGCTTTCCTCCTCTTAATCTGTCCTTTAATTACAGGAGCCAATAACCTAGAAAGGTAGAGGAAATTTTATTTCATCTCCCACAGTTACATGTTATTGCTAGACTCCAAGTGCTTCACCATTAATTCCTAGTATTCATATCCCTCCCCATACGTGTATAAATGCCCCTTAATTAAACTCTTCTTTTTTTCCCTTTTTTTCTTTTTTTAATTTAATTTTATTGTTGTTGTATTACATTCATTCCCTTTTTGCTCCTTTCTATCCTCTGCCCCACCCACCCATTCCCACACAAAGTCAATCCCACCTGTTGTCCATGTCCATGGTTCCATCATACTAGGTTCTTGTCTAAACTGCTCCCCTTCCTTGCCTCTTCCTCCCACCCACCCAGCCCCCTTCCCCCTGACCACTGAAGGCCTATTCCCTGTATTCATATATCTGGTTCTGTTTTGCTTGTTGTTAGTTTTGTTCATTATTGTCCAGTAATGGATGAGATCATATGGTATTTGTCCTTCACTGACTGGCTTATTTCACTAAGCATAATAGTTTCTAGTTCCATCCATGTTGTTGCAAAGGTTAGGAGTTCCTTCTTTCTTTTTGCTGTGTAGTATTACATTGTGTAAATGTACCAAAGTTTTCTGATCCAATCATCCACTGATGGGCACTTAGGCTGTTTCCAGCACTTGGCTATTATAAATAGTGCTGCTATGAGCATAAGGGTACATAGGTTCTTATGAATTGGTGTTTTAGGATTCTTTGGGTATAGTCCTAGTAGTGGAATTGCTGGATCAAAAGGCAGTCCCATTTTTAGTCTTTTGAGGAAACTCCATACTGTTTTCCACAGTGGCTGCACAAGCCTGCATTCCCACCAATGCATTTGGCCCACATTCTTGCTAACACTTGATGGTCGTTGATTTGTTGAAATGATTGACATTCTGACAGGTGTGAGGAGGTATCTTATTGTGGTTTTATTTTGCATCTCTCTGATGACTAGTGATGTTGAGCTTTCTTTCATATTCATTTGGACCCTTTGTATATCTTCTTCAATGAGTTGTCAGTTCAGTTCCTTTGCCCATTTTTCAATTGGGCTGTCTGTCTCCCTGGTGTTGAGTCACATTAGTACTTTATATATTTTGGAGATCAAACTCTTGTCTGAAGTATCATTGGTAAATATGTTTTCCCATACAGTTGGTTCCCTTTGAATTTTGCTGATGTTTTCTTTAGCTGAACAGAAACTTTTCAATTTGATATAGTCCTATTTGTTGATTCATTCTTTGATTTCCTTTGCCCTTGGTGAAGTATCAGTAAACATATTTCAATGTAGGATATCAAAATTTTTACTTCCTATATTTTTCTCCAGGGCCTTTATGGTGGCACTGCTTATGTTTAAAGCCTTTATCCATCTTGAGTTTATTCTGGTGTATGGTGTAGGTTGGTGGTCTAGTTTTATTTTTTTGCATGTTGCTGTCCAGTTCTCCAAACACCACTTGTTGAAGAGACTGTTTTTACTTCAATTTATGTTCCTTCCCCCTTTGTCAAATATTAGTTGGCCATAGAGTTCTGGGTTTATTTCTGGGCTCTCTATTCTGTTCCATTGATCTATATATCTATTCTTATGTCAGTACCAGACTGTTTTGATGACAATAGCCTTGTAGTATTGTTTGAAGTCCAGTATGGTGATTTGTCCTATCTTGTTCTTCTTTCTCAAGATTGCTGTGGCTATTTGTGGGAATTTTTGGCTCCCTATAAATTTTTGAAGTATTTTTTCTATTTCTGTGAAGTCTGTCATTGGTATTTTAATTGGGATTGCATTGAATCTATAGATTGCTTTGGGTAGTATGGACATTTTAATGATGTTCATTCTTCCCATCAATGAACATGGTATATGCTTCCATTTATTTGTATCTTCCTTGATTTCTTTCTTCATTATTCCGTAGTTTTCTGAGTATAGGACTTTAACCTCCTTAGTTAAGTTTATTCCTAGGTACTTTATTTTTCTTGTTGCTATGGTAAATGGGATTTGTTTTCTCACTTCTAAATCTGATGTTTCATTATTGGTATACAAAAATGCTTTTGATTTCTGGATGTTGACTTTATATCCAGCTATTTTGCTAAATTTGCTTATTAGGTCAAGTAAGTTTTTGGTGGAACCTATAGGGTTTTGTATGTACAATATCATGCCATCTGCAAATAATGACAGTTTGACTTCCTCCTTTCCAATTTGCATACCTTTGATTCCTTTTTCTTCTCTGATGGCTATGGCTATGACTTCCAAGATGATGTTGGACAGAAGTGGAGAAAGTGGACAGCCTTGTCTCGTTCCTGATCGTAGGGGGAAAGCTTTCAGTTTTTGTCCATTAAGTATGATGTTGGCTTCAGGTTTCTCATAGGTGGCCTTTATGATGTTGAGGTATGCTCCCTCATTCCCATTTTGCTGAGGGTTTTTAATCATAAATGGTTGCTGTACTTTATCAAATGCTTTTTCAGCATTTATTGATATGATCATATGTTTTTGTCTTTCAATTTGTTGATGTGGTGTATTATATTTATTGATTTATGAATGTTGTACCATCTTTGCATCCCTGGGATGAAACCCACTTGATCATGGTGTATGATCTTTGTAATGTACAGCTGAATCCAGTTGGCCAATAATTTGTTGAGAATCTTAGCATCTATGTTCATCAGAGATATTAGCCTGTAGTTTTCTTTCTTAGTTGTGTCTTGACCTGGTTTTGGGATTAGAATAATATTGGCCTCATAGAAAGAGTTTGGGAGTCTTCCCTCTTCCTGAATTTTTTGGTATAGTTTGAGGAGGATAGGAGTTAGTTCTTGAAATGTTTGGTAAAATTCACCTGTGTATCCATTCAGTCCAAGGCTGTTGTGCTTTGGGAGATTTTGGATTACTTCTTTAATTTCACTAGTTGTTATTGGCCTATTCAGGCTTTCTGCTTCTTCTGGGTTTTTAGCAGGAAAGATAAAAAATAAAGACAGCAAAGAGTAAGGAAAGGGTTTAGGTGGCTGGAGAGGGGAGGAACACTTAGATTGAGGACTGGGAATGCATTGTAGCCAGAGAGTGAGTAGCCTTTAAGTTAAGAGTAGGGAGAGGGTCTTGGGTATTTAGGTGGATTGAGATAGAGGAGGATTAAAAATCTGTGAGAAGTAACTTTTGAAGAGGATATATTCGGCGTTAATAGTTCATGTAGCTCTCAGTGTAACTCAGGTGCTTGAAATTAGCAGTGATCCATTTCCTGAGGCTGCCTCTTTTTCTTGGTCAGGCCTCTGCTGTCTACAGTCTAGCTAGTCTTAGAGTGGCAGGGCCTATGATTGTCACAGTAAGGGCTAATTCTGAGTGTCAGCCCCCAGGTAGGCTGGGCCTTCCACAGCCTAGCTGGGTTTTAGGGCTGCCGGTATTCTGGAATGCCCCACAAATGTTACCATGGCAAAACTGGAGGAGTCTACAATGTCACCCAGCATGCAGTGGGCATTGTTGTAAACAAACAAGTTAAGGGCAAGGATTAATGTATGTATTGAACGTTTTAAGCACTCAAAGAGTCGAGATAGCTTCCTGAAACATGTGAAAGGAAATGATCAGAAAAAGAAGGAAGCCAAAGAGAAAGGTACCTAGGTTCAAATGAAGCATCAGCCTGCTCCACCCATAGAAGCACACTTTGTGAGAACTAATGGAAAGGAGCCTGAGCTGCTGGAACCCATTCCCTATGAATTCATGGCATGATATGTGTGAAGAGAAAAATAAAAGACTTCTGTAGTGATGAAAAACAACAACAACAAAAATTTTAATCAAAGAAGAATAATATTTTGTGACATGAGAGCTTATATAAAATTCAAATTTCAATGTCCATAAATAAATTCTTATTGGAGCTTAAACACACTCATTCCTTTACATTTACTGTCTGAGACTTTATGAAAAGAGCATGCTGACCTTTACCCTAGAGGAAAGGGCTAACCTTGTGTGTAGAACACATACATGACAAAGCTCACAATTATGGGAAAAGTAACTCCTCAGTGCTATGTTTTGAAGGAGAAAACAATAGTAGAAAACACAAGTTGATCCAGTGACTTCAAGTCACATGGAATCTATAAAAAGTTAAGAAAAACCTGATATATCTAATCATCATTTTCCTAGACATTTTTGAAAACTTTTTATCATGGCTTTGATTAATAGCCACTGATCACTGATAATTAGAAGATACAAACATTTACACTGTTTCATATTTTAGCTGATAATATTTATCTACATAGTACATGTAATGTATATATATATAGGTATTTATTTTATATGTTTCTGTTCATTTGAGTTTGCATTCAAGCTTTATTATGACTGATGTTAACCCTGGAGAAGTCATTGAGTCATATGAAAAGTAAAGAGAATATTTGCTTTTTGCTATCCCTTTCTCAGAGTATCATAACACTCATGAGCTGAAACTGTGGCCTAATTTTTTTCTCTTAGGCAAAGAAAGGGAAGATTATTTTCTCCTGTTCTCTTTTGCTTGGCTTTCCCACAAGCAGTACCATTACCTGTTATGCAGAGATGATGAGCTCAAAAGTATTCAATCAAGATGTTCCTGTCAGTGTTGGTTTAATAAATCAACACTGGAAATTAAACTATTAATTTTTCAAAACATTAAGCAGCAAAGGAGACCCGAAGAAAGATGAGCGGAATAGGAAATTAGAACCTAAGAAATATTTACCTTTCAGGCTAGCATTTGCATAACAATGCAGGTTGAGATTTTATCATTTGTTAAGGAATAATATAGCAAAGGAAACAGGTTGCTGTATGTTCTTTAGAGCTGGCCTGGCTGATGGGCATGTGAACAAGTGAGGAGAGGTCTAGGGACTGAGTGGGTCAGCTCAAAGATCATTTGTAGTGAAATATGGAACAGGCTGGAATGTTCTCATTATACTGAGGAAGCACAGAGGGTAAGAACTTGGACTCTAATGTCAGGTAGATGTGGGTTTGGGTTCTGGTTCTGCCATTTACTGACTGAAAGAGTCTTAATCAAGTTATTTAATCTTAATAAACTTGGATTCCTTCTTTTATAAAATGAAGATAATAAAATTATTTTCTTTATGGAGTTATTTTGATGATTAAATGAGATGTGTGTAAATGTGCTTAGCACTGGGCCTGGCAAAAATACTCTGTATATTGTTATTTTTATTGCTAGTCTGAATGCTGAGTGAAATCGTACAAGAAATCATCACCTAACTAGCCAATAATTTGTTATATGGCAAATTTCTGCTTACTTATATAAAGGACAGTAGTGAAAAGAATAATGAGTAGAAGTTAGAAGACTTACTTGTGCTTTAGTCTGATTAATAATAATGATGACAACAACAACAAAGTTAATATTTATTAGGCCTTTACTAAACATTTAATACTCATAGTAGCCCTAAATAGGTAATGTCATAAAATGTCTCCATTTTAAATATGAGGGAACTGAGGTTTAAAAAGATTTGGCTGCTTGCACTTCTACAGCTAGCAAATGGTAGAAGTGGGATTTGAACTCAGAAAGACTGACTCCAGAAGTTCCATGCTGAACCATAAGACTGTACTACCTTCCTGGTTATGCAATTAGGTAGCTATATGACCAAAGGTATCCATATGTTTCTGCAGGTTATACACTGCACAGCTCAAGGGTTGTTCTACTCTATTGGCTATATGCAGCAAATAACCTACACAGTCTTATGGGTGGTTGTGAGAAATTTCTTTATTTTGTGTTTTAGTTTCCTTCTCTATAAAATGAAAGGTTTGAACTAATTGGTTACCAGGCCTCTTTTATTTTATTTTATTTATTTAAAATATTTTATTTACTATTTCCAGAGAGAGGGGAAGGGAGAGAGGCAGAGAGAGAGAGAGAGACATCAATGTATGGTTGCCTTTCACCTGCCTCACCAGGCCTCTTTTAGATGAGGCTGTAGTGTGAATGTGTGGATAATTCAAAAATAATTTCTAATTTCTTTTGGGGAGTTTTACACATATGTTTGTATTTGTGCTTATCTGATTAAATAAATTCCTAGAATAAACCAAATAAGGACATGGCACTGGGAAGACCTGAAACTAGAGGATTAGGATTGCTGCCTAGTCTTTTCCTATGGTCCCCTGCTCAGGTTCTCCATGCCAAGAAGAGACAGTTTATATCTGCACCTGATGCATAGAACAGCAGAAACAAAAATGTCCCTTTCTCAAATATCCCCAGGAGTAGGGATATGATTAAGTAAAAGGATTTAAAAGGCTTTCTTTGCTATGATGTGAACCAAATGAAAATTAAATGTAAACACTACAGATTCAAAAGCAGATATTCAAGTAAATTTGATGTTGTCTACAAAAACCCATTTTAATGAAGCAATTAATTAAACAAGAATTGTGTGTGCTATCTATTGATAAATTAAGAGCACAATTTGGTTGATGATATGTACATATAAATTAGATATAAGTATTGAAATATTACTATCACTACATTAGGACTCCAAAAATTTTCTTTTAGATACTTTGCTTGCTTTCAGTTAAATGATACTTTATGTAGGCACTCTTAACTGAAAAACAGATTGGGATGTTCTCCTACTCAATTGTATTCCACCCCTAAATAGAATCTTTATTAAATAGTTATATGTACATCACCATTAAAGATGTACAGTTAAGGTAAATTTTAAAAATAACTGCAGCATTTTCATTCTTCCCATTCTTCCACCCTTCCATGTGTCTTTCTAACTCTTCTTAGAGTTACAATTTTTCCCTATCTCCAAGGTGTTTTCAAGGCTCTGGCACCTCTGGAACCTTACCAACTGTCACAGCTCCTACAGTCTTTCCTCTGTCGACAACCAATTTAACTCCCTTGTGAGAAAAATAACTTCCTGCTTACAGCTAATCAAAGGTCAGGAATTCCTTTGCCATTTCTAATGTTCCTTATGTTTTAAGATGACCTCCTATTCCCTGCTCCAGTCATGCTGGTTTATTCATCATTTCTTGACACCAATCTTTTTACCTTCGTGCCTCTGAGCTTTTTCTTAGGCTGATTTCCTTTGCCTGACATTCCTCTCCCTTTCACTCATTTTTTTTTTTTTTTTGCCTGTAACCCTCCCCATTCACAAGCCAGTGCAAAGTGTACTTCCTCTAATGTCTTCCTCAGAACTCATCTTGTCATCATTATTATCCTCATGGCATTTTTCTTATACTTTAGTTATAATTACAGCCACTGCACTTGCTGAACTCTAAAAATCGAAACAGACTTCCAGTTGAGATGGAGGCATAGGTAGATGCACTTCACTTCCTTGCACAACCATAGAAAGAATTACAATCAGATTTCAAAAACAAATAACAACCAGAACCATGAAAAAACGGAGCAATATGGAAGTCCAACAACCAAGGATTTAAAGAAGCCACATTTATTCAGATGGGTAAGAGGGGCAGAACCAGGAAGAAGGGGTGGAAAAGCAGTGTGGCTTGGACAAGCAGCAGTGGTCTCCTCTTAAAGGGACTGCAAAGGACTTAAGATTTATGCAGACTCATTTCCTCTGAGCTCCAGCACCAGGGGCATACAGAGAGAAATTTAAGTATGTGGCATGAAGGTGAGTGCCAGGGGACAGCTTCCTTCTGGACAAAACCCCACAGGCCAGGTACCAGCCATAGTCCTTTTTCTGAGTCCCTTGCCCCATACACAGACCATGGTGACTCCATAAACCTGGTTCACAAGGATTGCCCTACCCTGGTAATTACCTAAGGCTCCTCCCCATTCAACTTACTGGTGTGTTTTCCTAAAATAGGCCATGCTACTGAGGCAGAGAGTTGAAGCAGCTCTATCTAATATATAAATACAAACACAGGGAGGCTGCCAAAATGAGGAGACAAAGAAATATGGCCCAAATGAAAGAACAGAGCAATACTCCAGAAAGAGAACTAAACAAAATGGAGATAAGCAGCCTATGGGATGCAGAGATCAAAACACTGGTTATCAGAATCGTCAGGGAACTCATTGGGGAACCACTGATAATTCTCCAAATGATCTCCATCTCTATGATACTGTTTCTGTTCTTTATTTTTTAGATTCAGTTGTTGGTAGTTCTGAATTTATTGTCATTTTGTCATTTTACTGTTTTGACCTTTTACTTAAATAAGTCCCTTTAATGTTTCATATGATAATGGCTTGGTGATGATGAACTCCTTTAGCTTTACCTTGTCTGGTAAGCACTGTATCCGCCCTTCCATTCTAAATGATAGCTTTGCTGGATAGAGTAACATAGGTGGTAGGTCCTTGCTTTTCATCTTGCCAGTCCCTTCTTGCCTGCAAAGTTTGTTTTGAGAAATCAGCTGAAAGCCTATGGGAACTCCTTTGTATGTAACTCTCTGCTTTTCTCTTGATTTTAAGATTCTCTCTTTATATATAACCTTTGGCATTTTAATTATCATGTGTCTTGATGTGTTCCTCTTTGTGTCCATCTTGTTTGGAACTCTGCACTGCCTGGGCTTGAATGTCTCTTTACTTCCCCAAATTAGGGAAGTGTTCTGTCATTATTTTTTCAAATAAGAGTTCAGTTTCTTGTTTTTTCTCTTCTTCTCCCAGCACCCCAATGATTCAGATGTTAGTACATTTGAAATTGGCTCAAAGGCTCTTTAGTCTGCCTGCATTTTTTCTTTTTAAAAATTAATTAATCTTTATTTAATTTTATTGTTGTTGTATTACATCCATCCCCTTTTCATGCCTCTCTGTCCCCTTCCCCACCCACCCACTCACACCCAAAGTCAATCCCACTTGATGTCCATGTCCATGGTTCTTCCATACTAGTTCCTTGACTAAACTACTCCCCTTCTTTGCCTCCTCCTCCCCCCTTCCTCTGACCACTGAAGGTCTATTCATTGTATTCATGTATCTCGTTTTGTTTTGCTTGTTTGTTTGTTTTGTTCATTATTGTCCTGTAATGGATGAGGTCATTTGGTATTTGTCTTTCACTGACTGGCTTATTTCACTAAGCATAATGCTTTCCAGTTCCATCCATATTGTTGCTAAGGGTAGGAGTTCCTTCTTTCTTTCCTCTGTGTGGTATTCCATGTGTAAATATACCATTGATGGTCACTTAGGCTGTTTCCAGCGCTTGGCTATTATAAATAGCGCTGCTGTGAACATAGTGGTACATAGGTTCTTATGAATTGGTGTTTCAGGGAACTTCAGGAATAGTCCTAGTAGTGGAATTGCTGGATCAAAAGGAAGTTCCCTTTTTAATTTTTTAATGAAACTCCATACTGTTCTCCATGGGGTGGCTGCACCAGCCTGCATTCCTACCAGCAGTGCACTAGGGTTCCCCTTTCCCTACATTTGTTGTTTGTTGATTTGTTGATGATTGCCATTCTGACAGGTGTGAGGTGGTATCTTATGCTGGTATTAATTTGCATCTCTCTGATGGCTAGTGATGTTGAGCATTCTTTCATATGCCGCTGGGCCCTTTGTATGTCTTCCTCAGTGAGTTGTCTGTTCAGGTCCTTTGCCCATTTTTTAATTGGGCTGTCTGGCTCCCTGGTGTTGAGTCACATAAGTTCTTTATATATTTCGGATATCAAACCCTTGTCTGAGAAATCATTGGCAAATGTTTTCCCATACAGTTGGTTCCCTTTGAATTTTGCTGGTGTTTTCTTTAGCTAAACAGAAACTTTTCAATTTGATATAGTCCCATTTGTTTATTTGGTCTTTTATTTCCTTTGCCTGTGGTGATGTATCAGTAAACATATTTCTGCATAGGACATCTAAAATTTTACTGCCTACATTTTCCTCCAGGACCTTTATGGTGGCACTGCTTATGTTTAAGTCCTTTATCCATCGTGAGTTTATTTTGGTGTATGGTGTAAGTTGGTGGTCTAGTTTTATTTTTTTGTATGTTGCTGTCCAATTTTCCCAAAACCACTTGTTGAATAGACTGTTTTTACTTCATTTTATGTTCCTTTCCCCTTTGTTGAATATTAATTGACCATAGAATCCTGGGTTTATGTCTGGGCTCTCTATTCTGTTTCATTGATCTATATGTCTATTCTTATGCCACTTCCAGACCGTTTTGATGACAGTAGCCTTGTAGTATATTTTGATGTCTGGTATTGTGATTCCTCCTACCTTGTTCTTCTTTCTCAAGATTGTTGTGGCTATTCGTGAGCATTTTAGGTTCCATATAAATTTCTGAAGTTATTTTTCTATTTCTGTGAAATATGCCATTGGTATTTCAATTGGGATTGCATTGAATCTATAGATTGCTTTGGGTAGTATGGGCATTTTAATGATGTTCATTCTTCCCATCCATGAACGTGGTATATGCTTCCATTTATTTGTATCTTCCTTAATTTCTTTCTTCAATGTTCTGCAGTTTCCTGAGTACAGGTCTTTTACCTCCTTGGTTGAGTATATTCCTAAGTACTTTATTTTTCTTGCTGCTATGGTAAATGGGATTTATTTTCTAGCTTCCATGTCTGACGTCTCATTATTGGTATACAAAAATGCTTTTGATTTCTGTACATTGACTTTATATCCAGCTATTTTGCTAAATTTGCTTATTAGGTTGAGTAAGTTTTTTGGTGGAGTCTCCCGGGTTTTGTATATGCACTACCAAAGGATAGTAAGAAAATACTACAAACAACTATATGACAAGAAATATGACAACCTGGGTGAAATGGAAACATTTCTGGAAATGTATAATCTACCAAAACCAAATCCAGAAGAAGCAGAATGCCTGAATAGACCAATAACACCTAGTGAAATTGAAGAAGTAATCAAAAATCTCTGTAGGATATCTAAAATTTTACTGCCTATATTTTTCTCCAGGATCTTTATGGTGGTACTGCTTTTGTTTAAGTCCTTTATCCATCTTGAGTTTATTTGGTGTATGGTGTAAGTTGGTGGTCTAGTTTTATTTTTTTGCATGTTGCTGTCCAGTTCTCCCAATACCAATTGTTGAAGAGACTGTTTTTACTCCATTTGATGTTCCTTCCCCATTTGTTGAATATCAGTTGACCATAGAATCCTGGGTTTATTTCTGGTCTGTCTATTCTGTTCCATTGATCTATATGTCTATTCTTATGCCAGTACCAGATTGTTGATTACAGTAGCCTTATAGTATATTTTGATGTCTGGTATTGTGATTCCTCCTACCTTGTTCTTTCTCAAGATTGCTGTGGCTAATTGTGGGAGCTTCTAGCTCCATATAAATTTTTGAAGTTATTTTTCTATCTCTGTGAAGTATGTCATGGGTGTTTTACTTGGGATTGCATTGAATCTATAGATTGCTTTGGGTAGTATAGACATTTTAATGATGCTCATTCTTCCCATCCATGAACATGGTATATGCTTCCATTTATTTGTATCTTTCTTAATTTCCTTCTGAAATGTTCTGTAGTTTTCTGAGTACAGGTCTTTTACCTCCTTGGTTAAGTTTATTCCTAAGTACTTTATTTTTCTTCTTGCTATGGTAAATGGGATTTGTTTTCTAGCTTATATCTCTAATGTTTCATTATTGATGTAGAAAAAATCTTTTCAACAGGTGGGATTGACTTGGGGGGGAAAGGGTGGGTGGGGAGGGGGACAGAGGGGAGCAAAAAAGGGACGCATGTAATACAACAACAATAAAATTAAAAGAAAAAAATAAAGTCTATTCATAAGAGAAAAAGAAAAAAAAGAAAAAATCTTTTGATTTCTGGATATTGACTTTACATCCAGCTATTTTGCTAAATTTGCTTATTAGGATGAGTAATTTTTTGGTGGAGTCTGTTGGGTATTATATGTACACTGTCATGTCATCTGCAAATAATAACAGTTTGACTTCCTCCTTTCCAATTTGGATAGCTTTATTCCTTTTTCTTCTGTGATGGCTATAGCTAGAACTTCCAAGACAATGTTGAATAGAAGTGGAGAAAGTGGACAGCCTTGTCTCGTTCCTGATCTTAGGGGGAAAGCTTTCAGTTTTTGTCCGTTAAGTTTGATGTTGGCTTCAGGTTTCTCATAGATGGCCTTTATGATGTTGAGGTATGCTCCCTCTATTCCCATTTTGCTGAGGGTTTTTATCATAAATGGTTGCTGTACTTTATCAAAAGCTTTTTCAGCATCTATTGATAAGATCATATGGTTTTTGTCTTTCATTTTGTTTATGTGATATATTACATTTATTGATTTGCAAATGTTGTACCATCCTTGCATCCTTGGAATGAATCCCACTTAATCATGGTGTATGATCTTTTTAATGTATTGCTGGATCCAGTTGGCCAATATTTTATTGAGAATCTTGGCATCTATATTCTTCAGAGATATTGGCCTATAGTTTTCTTCCCTAGTTGTGTCTTGTCCTGGTTTTGGGATTAGAATAATATTGGCCTCATACGAAGAGTTTGGGAATCTTCCCTCTTCTTGGATTTTTTGGAATAGGTTGAGAAGAATAGGACTTAGTTCTTTAAATGTTTGGTAGAATTCACCTGTGTAGCCATCTGGCCCGGGGCTCTTGTGCTTTGTAAGATTTTGGATTACTTCTTCAATTGCACTTGTTGTTATTGGTCTATTCAGGCTTTCTGCTTCTTCTGGATTCAGTTTTGGTAGATTATACATTTCCAGAAATGTGTCCATTTCACCCAGGTTGTCATATTTCTTGTCTTAGAGTTATTTTTAGTAATTTCTTATAATCCTTTGTGTTTCTGAAGTGTCAGTTGCGATTTCTCATCTGTCATTTCTGATATTGTTTATTTGGTCCTTTTTTTTTTTTTTCTTGATGAGTCTGGTTAAAGGCTTGCCAATTTTGTTTATTTTTTAAAATAACCAGCTCTTGGACTTATTGATTGAATTGTAGTTTGAGTCTCTAAATTATTTAATTCTGCTCTGTTCTTGATGATTTCCTTCCTTCTACTTGGTCTGGTTTTTGTTTGTTGTTGCTCCTCTAGTTCTTGCACTTTTATCATTAGGTTGTTTGTATAAGCTTCTTCTATCCTTTTGAGGTAGGCCTGTATTGCTATGAATTTCCCTTTGCTGTGTCCCATAGGTTTTGGGCTCTTCTGTATTCATTGTCATTTGTTTCCAGAAATTTTTGGTTTCATGTTTGATCTCATTGTTAATGCATTCATTACTTAAAAGCATGTTATTCAGTCTCCATGAGTTAGAGTGTTTTCGATTTTTTGCCTTGTGGTTCAGATCACTCCATTGTGATCTGAGAAGATGCTTGGTATGAGTTCAATTTTCCTGTATTTGTGGAGGTTTGTCTTGTGACTTACCATGTGGTCTATCTGTGAGAATTTGACATGTACGTTTGAAAATAATGTGTATTTTGCTTTTTGGGGTGAAAGGTTCTGTATATATCAGGTCCATTTCCTCTAGAGTGTTGTTCAATTCCACAATATCCTTGGTGTTTTTTTTTTTTTTTTTTTTTCCCTTTGGAAGATCTGTCAATTGTTGATAGTGGGGTATTAAAATCCCCTACTATGAGTGTGTTGCTGTATATATTCTTTTGAAGTCTTCCAAGATTTTCCTTATGTATTTGGGAGCTCCTATTTTGGGTGCATATATGTTTACCAGAGTTGTATCTTCTTGATGAATAGTTCCCTTAAGTATTATGAAATGTCCTTCTTTATCTCTTTTTATGGCTTTCATCATAAAGTCTATTTTATATGAAATAAATATTGCTACTCCAGCCTCTTTTTCATTTCATTTACTTTATATATATTTTTCCATCCCTTCACTTTAAATATTTGTTGATCTTTTGTTCTGAGGTGGGTCTTTTGAAGACAGCATATATGTGGGCCATGTTTTCTTATCCATTCAGCTTCCTTATGTCTTTGATTGGCACATTTGATCCATTTATATTTAAGGTTATTATTGATTGATATTTATTGCTATTTTCTTCTTTTGTACCTGTGTTCCTCTGTCTCTTTCTGTTTCTTCATTTTTTAAAAGCAGACCCTTTAGCATTTCTTGCAATGCTGGTTTGGTAGATGTATTCTTTCAGTCTTCTTTTGTCTGGGAAACTCCTTATTTCTCCTTCCATTTTGAACAAGAGCCTTGCTGGGCAGAGTATTCTTGGTTGCAGGCCTTTGTGTACCATTACTTGGGATATTTTTTGCCATTCCCTTCTGGCTTGTATTGTTTCCATTGAATAATCATTTGATAACCTTATTGGAGCCCCCTTATATGTTATTTGCTGTTTCTCACTTGATGTTTTTAGCATGCTGTCTTTTTCTTTGAAATTTGCCATTTTAATTATAATGTGTCTTAGAGTGGGTCTGTTTGGATTCATCCTCATTGGACCCTCTGTGCTTCCTAAACTTGAGTAATGTTTTCACTCATCACATTAGGGAAGTTTTCTCTCATTACTTTTTTGAACAGGTTTTCCATTCCTTGTTTCTCTTCTCCTGGTATTCCTATGATATGGATATTATTGAGTTTCATTGTTATCCTGCAGCACTCTTAAAACATCTTCATTCTTGTTCAGCCTTTTTTTATTCTCTTGTACTGTCTTGGAATAGTTTTCTAGGTTGTCCTCCAGCTCGCTGATCCTATCCTCTGCTTTCTCTAGCCTGCTGTTGATTCCTTCTACTGTATTCTTCAATTCAGAAATTCTACTCTTCATTTCCTCCTGGCTCGTACTGTTATTTCTCAGTCCTTTTTTAATGCTGGTGTAGTTCTCAGTAAGTTCCTTATAGCTTCCCTGGAATTCTTTGTAGTTCCCCTGGAGTTTTTTTGTAGTTTCCTTTGAGCTGGCTGAGCTCATTGAGCTTCTCTATCATCATTCTTTTGAATTCCATATCTGATCGTTTGTTTGCCTCTGTTTCATTTAGTGATCTTTCTGGGGATTCCTCCTCTCCTTTTGGTGAAGGACTGTTTCTCCCCCCCCCCCCCATTTTTAGGTTTTGTTGTAATCCAATCAGACTGTGATCAGCTGGCAGGCTAAGGAACTGCTAAACTGGGAGAATTGATTTAGTTGTAATCCTATCAATCAGTGATCCACCACCAGGCTCAGAGACTGCTTGGGGTCACAGACCAATTCAGTTGTAAATCAATAAAGCAGCTACCAAACTCAGGCTCTGCTGGGTGAGGTGAAAGGTTCAATTGTAATCCAATGAATCAGTCACCTGCTCAGGTGCTGCCTGGTGGGGCAGATTCAGATGTAAGTCAATGAATCTGTGATCAGCAGCCAAGCTCAGGAGCCACTGGGCTAGACAGCAAGGTACAATTTTAATCCAATGAATCTGTGATCAGCCACCAGGCTCAGGTGGCACTGGGCTCAACTGAAAGTTTCTATTGTAATCCAATATGTTTGTGATCAGCCACCAGGCCCATAGGCCAGTGGGCAGGTCAAACCAACACATTTGTGAACCAATGAATTCACCATCAGCCACCAGGCTCACTTGCCACTGTGTGGGGCTCACTGTCTGACCCAGCTGTAAGTCATAGAGTTTGTAATCAGCTACCAGGCCCAGGCTTTGCTGAGTGAGAAGGACTGACTCAGTTGCAAAGCAACAAATCCATGATCAGCCATCAGGGTCACTTGCCACTGTGCGGGGCTGACTGACCCAGCTGTAAGTCAGAGTTTATAATCAGCTACCAGCCCCAGGTGCTGCTGGGCGAGAAAAATCTCTTCAGGTGCCAACTATTGTATCTATGCTCAGACAGGGCAGGGCGTGAGAGATTTATTTAGATGTAAATCAAAGAATTGTGATCAGGCTCCAGGCTCAGGCACCGCTGGGCAGGGAAGATTGCTTCCAGTGGGTGGGGCTATGAGGACCCTTGTAAGGAAACCACTGAGCACAGCACATTCCCTGAGGTGTGGGTGATGAGTCAGTACTGGGATCCTCACCGATGGTTCCCCACTTCTCTCCTCCAAGCCACTGCCGCAGACTCTCCCCATGTGTCTCCAGTGCTCTCTGCCCTCCCTCCGCTGGAGCCCAGGGTACGTGTGTGCCAATGTATTTTTGCTGTGGTCACCCTAGTAGTTCTCTGTTTCCAGTGCTCTCTCAGGCCAGCAAACTCCATGGCTTTCCACCCTTCTCAGCTGTATGCTGCTCAACTCTCCTTTGTGTTGCTGTAGCTGGGACACCCAGCTGGGAGACCAGAATCCCCCTTCTCAGATGGAGCCCTGGGCTTCAGCCCTTTAGCTCTGCCTCTTTTGGGGGTACCCCCTGCCCTCTCGAGTTTCTGAGATTCCTACCAGTCACATTTTGATGAAGCATCCTCTTCTGTTCTGCCCATAGTTATGGAACCTCATTCTAGCTGGTGTTCTTTTGGTAATTCCGGCTGACTTTTTCTCCAAAAAAAGTAATTCCAGATGTGACCTGGGAGGAGATTGGTATAGCTCCACTTACTCCTCTGCCATCTTCGTGATAATCTGGATTTTTTTTTTTTCTGTTGTGCTTGAGTGGTTTTTCTTTTGTGTTCCAAATCATTGATTCAGTTATCACCTTCAGTCACTCCATTGTTGTTTCCCCATAAGTTTTTCTTTTATTTTGCTTCCTGGTTGGGTCTTTTTTGTGCTGTTGAAATACTCAGTGAATTCCCTGGGTATCCTTATCACCAGGATTTTGAACTCTGCATCTGATAGATTGCTTATCTTCATTTTGTTTAGTTCTCTTTCTGGAGTTTTGCTCTGTTCTTTCATTTTGGGCCATATTTTTTTGTCTCCTCATTTTGGTAGCCTCCCTGTGTTTATTTCCACATATTAGGTAGAGTTGCTTCAACTCCCTGTCTTAGTAGCATGGCTTTCTAGGGGGAGAATGGGGAAAAAGGTGCAGGGATTAAGACGTACAAATTGGTAGGTACAGAGTAGACAGGGGGGTTAAGAATAATATAGGAAATGGAGAAGTCAAAGAACTTGTATGCATGACCCATGGACATGAACTAAAGGAGGTGGGTTGCTGGAGGGAATGGAAGGTACCTGGTGGAGGGAGGTAAAGGGGGGAATTGATACAGCTATAATAGCATAATCAATAAAATATATTTTAATAAGTTATTTAATTAGGTGGTTGGGCTAATACATGAAATGAGAAGAGTTTGGTTTCCTCGATCAGCACTAGCATATCCCAGAAATGTGTGTGGACCCAAAAACAGAGACAATAGAAACCATGAGAAAGTAAGGTTGGAAATTTACAAAGGTCTTAAGAGGGCACTGAACTAACCCAAGTTGTAAAACAGGGGACTTGAGCCAAGTTTAAATTTCTGAGAGAGAGTTGCCAGATATGGCTACATGGTGCTTTGGGAACAGAAAGGGAGACTATGCAATCCAATGTGTAGTAATGAAGGGGAAAGAAAGGCTGCTTGGAGGAATTGATAATTGAGCATAATCTTGCATAATGAATGAATTAATCAGACAAAGTTGTAGTAAAAGAACAATGGTAGCATGATTAGCAGTGTAAGTTAAAGCCGAGAAACCTGAAACAACATGCTGTGTTAGAAGAACTGCAAGTAGTTTTATCTTGATGGAGCTTAAAATACAAGACAGAGAGTTACATAAAATGAGGTTGGAAAGTCAAGTAGGTGCCAGACCACACAGAGCTGTATAAAACATGGTAGGAAATACAATCACTATCCTAATTATAATATTAAGAATGGGTACCTGCTGAGGGAAAACAATCACACATTGTTACTTATACTGTCAGAAGGGACAGATGATTAAAGTTGGAACACCACTGCCCTGACCATCTGAGCTAGGCTCACCAGTAATTTAGAATTCTAATAACATTACAAAAAACTAAAGAGCCCATGAACATGGGTTCTAACAGTAGTTTAAAACTCTATAATGCAGATTTATCTCCCCATTCTTCCATTTTTGAAGAAAACATAAAATTGTAAATGTTATTTTAATCACAGTAATATTTAAACATTTAATGTCCTTTAAGTCTTCCATGCTCTTCCTTGTCAAGAACATCATATTTACTGCAAAATTAAAGTCCAGAAATTCCTCTCTGAACTTTACATAAATTTAATGTAGCACACAGTTTCTGACAGTTCTCTCATGGCACATTTGGATTTTTTCCAGGTTCTTGACAATGTGAGAACTCTTTGATGCAAAGGCAAAAATTTTTTGTTCTTTAGAATTTACTTCTGGGATTAGAGCTTCAGGACTTGACTGGTGTTATCTCTCATATTCAGTCCAACAGAAGCTAAAGGTCATTTTAACAAATCCTATTAAAACAAACTCATATATGAGGTCTGTCCAGAAAATGTCCAGCCATTGTTAATATAATGAGAATGGTTTACATGGCATTGATGTAACCTGGCAGCCAAGGAGAGTGGACTGGAATGCGCAAGCATGAACAATGATTCCTTCACTGTACTAGTCAGTGGTAACAGTAGATGCCGTTGAGTGAGCATGTGTTCTGTGTGGCCATTGCATTCAAAATGACTGAGAGAGTAGAACAATAAATCTGCAACACATTTTGCATTAAGCTTGAACGTTCCTCCATGGAAACTATTTGGATGATTCAGAAGGCCGCAGCTATGGGCAACTGCTGATTGGCAGCTTCATCATGACAGAATGCTTTATCACCCATCAAATCTCAAACAGAATTTTTTGGCAATACATCAGGTTACCTAGGTGGCTTAGCCCCCTTGTAGCCCAAATTTGGTGCCCTGTGACTTCTGCCTTTTCCCAAAACTAAAATCACTTTTGAAAGGGAAGAGATTTCAAATAGTCGATGAGATTTAGGAAAATATGGTGGAGCAGCTGATGGTGACTGGTAGAACTATGTGAGGTCCCAAGATGCCTACTTTGAAGGGAACTTTGAAGGAATCACTGTCCTGTGTATAATATTTCTTGTATCATCTTCAATGAATGTGTCTATTTTTCATATTACCTGGTTGGATGCCTTCTGGACAGACCTTGTATGTGGGTGCTTTGTCACCTTTAAACCTTGTATTACATTTATTTCTGTAGGTATATGATCTATTACATCATAAGATTACTAAGAGCAAGAGCCATATATTTATAATTCATAGCACCTAACATTAGCATCTATAGGTACTATTACATTTTTATTGATTTATTGATGGATTAAATGTTTTGGTAAAATTATATCTCCATTTTAAAACCTCATATTCTATTTTAATATCAGTCTTAAAATGCTCTGTCTTAAAGAAATGGTAGCCAATTTAGAAAGCCATTTTGCTCATAAAAGAAGATTGGATAACTACAAGGTTTTTTTCAAAAGAGGAACTGATTCTGAAAGCAGATGCATTTGATTTCATGTGATGGTTGCTAAGGAAACACCTGAATGTAAATTTCATTTTACATAAAACTTAGTTAAAATATTAATCAGAACAGAGGGAAGAGGCTTCAAACCAAGTATTAAAGTGAGAAACTGCTTTCTGATCAGAAGGGGAAAAGATTATGTTTTATATAATTAATCTTCATTTCAGCCACTATGCATAGGTGTAGAGAGGGGAGCTAGTAACAAGGAAGCAGAGAGGAGATGCTGTCCTTCTACTCCCTAACAGTTTCTGTCTCATGGCTAAGTTTTAGAATAATGGAAAAGGAAAATAGCTAAATGCTAGTAATTTAATTTGTTTAGCACTTAGTGACCTAGATTTTATCTGAAAACCCACCATCTTATGTTCAACCTCCGCTGCCCTCAGAAGGGTGTGATGCATAATGTGTTTGTATAGTACACAGAACCTCTCCAGTCAGATCACTCAGTATACTGTATCATAATTTCTCCATTACTTCTGTATCTTTTCCTCTTTAATGTAAATTTTGGGAGACCAGGGCTGTATCTTATTCATGCCTATATCACTAGCACCTGGCCCAGCAACCTGCTTCCCTTTTCAGCTTTTATTCTCATTGCCCCATTTACATGCTGAATTTCTGCAGTAGGTATCTCTTTCACTTTTGGACCTTTTTACATAGTTCTGTTCTCTTCACCCTGAGTCCCTATTATTCCATGAATTTTTTTAATCTTTCAGTTATCTACTTATGAATCACTTTCTTTCAGTTTGCAGGTCAGCACTCAATCCACTGAGCCACATCAGCCAGAGTAGAATAATTTTCTGTAGGACCTCCCTAATTCTCCAAGTGTAGGTGAGGGGACTCTTATGTGTTTCAGGTTTACCCTAACATGGCATTCATCTCATTTAGTTCTTTTTCTGGGATTTTGTTCTGTTCTTTCATTTGGGTCATATTTCTTTGCCTCTTCAATGTGGCAGCTTCCCTGTGTTTGTTTCTGTGTATTATGTAGAGCTGCTTTTACTCCCTGTCTTAGTAATGTGGCCTATGTAGAAAAGACGTACGTAAATTGTGTGGGGTAGAGCCTTACGTAATTGCCAGGTTGGGGCAACTCACTTCACTGCTTTGTGGCTCTGTGGTGAAGGGCTCAGGGGACAATGCCATTGCTTGGTTTCTGATGATTTACCTGGCACTCCCCCCATTTCCAGTCACTTCACCTGCTTCACTTATGCAATTGGCCCCCTTCCAGTTGCTGCCCTGGGTTTTGCATATGTTCTAAGACCATGCTGGCCCTCCAAGGATTCAGCAGTTTTTTTCTACAGCTGGGGTAATAGGGGCTTATTTTCCCCCTTGCTGGAACCTTGGGCTGCGTGTGGTCTGGCCAAGGAGAAGGTACTGGGACTGCTCACTCCCAGGGTATCACTTGCAACTCTTATCCACCACACATGGGTGTGGGACAGCCTATTTCAAGTCTCCATACCTCTCTGTGTCTCTGCCCCTCCTACCCATCTCAATTAATGTGGTTTCTTTAATTCTGTAGATGTCAGACTTTCATTCAACTCAATTTCTGATGCTTCTGGCCGATGGTTCTATGTTTTAGTTGTAACTTTAATGTGGTTGTGTGGAGATATGAGCCACCTGTCCCTACACCACCTCTTGGCCAGATCTAAAGCAAGTCTTAATATATTTTAGTGGATTCAAATGATACAAAGTATATTGTGTGACCATAATAAAAGAAAGCTTGAAAACAATAGCAAAATGATAATCAGTAAATCATGATTTATTTGCAAAATGAGCATTATACGTCTATGTAATTAATAAGTCAAAGAAAAATTATGGGAATTAGAAAATATTTTAATTGAATGACAATGAAAAAATGTATATACACTTGTGGAGTGTGGCTGTGGTTAGAGGCATATTTGTGTCCATACAGATGAGAGAGAACCAAAAATACACAGAATTATCTTCTGAAGGGTAGGCCCCTTGTAGTACAGGCTTCCTCAACTAGGTGAGTATCCTAGGAGCCCATATTCATCAGTATATTAGCTGGTGTTGTGAGAGTCTGCATTTGGCTTCAGTGAACTTTTTGAAGTCTTTTGATGCATTTGCCCATTTTAGGATGAGTGATTTACAAGCACACCTGCCCACACCACACTGAGTGTTGAGTAGTTTTTGATCAAAAGTGGCATGCCCCCCATACCCCACCCTCCCTATTCACCTGATCTCACCTGGAGCAACTATTTTTGTTTTCCTGGATGAAAAAAGTCTTCAAAGGGAAACATTTTGCCAGTGTGGAAGAGGTGAGACAAAAAGGTAGAAGCACTAAAAGACATCAAAATCAATGAGTTCAAAAACTATTCTGAGCAGCAGAAAAAAGCCTCCATAGCTGTATTGCATCAAATGGAGGGTACTCTGAAGGCAACTGAAGTTTAAACATGTAAGAATAATGCAAAAGTTTTTATAAACAATTTCTGTTTTGGGGGTATATCCCCTTGTAAATTAGCAAGAAAACAAACTGAAAAGTAATGATATAAGCATCTATTTCGTAAGGATTAAAGCATCAAATTAAACTTAAAATATATAGAAGAAAATAAAAATAAGAACAGAAATGTAGCAGCAAACAAAAACATAATAGAAAAATTTAACAAAGCTAAAGTTGGTTGTTTGAAAAGACTAATAAAATAAACTTCTACCAACATTGTCCAAGAAAAACCCAAGGAAGGCACAAATAACTAGTGTCAGGGGTTAAAATGGAAACATCCCAATAGGTTTTAAAAAAGATTTTATTTATTATTTCCAGAAAGAGAGGAAGAGAGAGAGGCAGAGAGGGAGAGAAACATCAATGTATGGTTGCCTTTCACCTGCCTCTATCCATGGACCTGGCTGGAGACCTGGTCCCCAAGCTGGTAATATGCCTTGGCTGGGTAATTGAACCAGCAACCTTTGGGTTCGCAGGCCGGTGCCTTATCCACAGTGCTACCAGCTAGGCCCAATAGATTTTTAAATGTAAAAAAAAATATATGGGGAACTTATCTCAGAATATTTGAAAAATTAGATGTTATGGACAAGTTTCAAGGAAAATGAAGCTTTCCAAACCTGACAGAAGAAATAGAAAATTATAAATAGCTTTATACCCATTAACATTGTTGTATTGTTGTGTATGTATTATTTTATGCTGATTTTTTTCACATAGCTGTGTTACATATATAATTATGCATATATAACAAGTCTCTTACATTTGTTATTTTTAATGCCTATAGGAAACCCCTTTGCTACCATATGAGTAATAAAGGGCATTTGTACTTTCCTCTATTTTTTATAATTGAACAGAGCATGGCTGTGAAAATTATAGTACAAATCACTTTTTCCCTTTAGTTATTTCCTTGGGGCATATTCCCTACAATAGAATTACTAGGAGAAAAATTGTGAATGTTTCTTTTTCTTGTCATTTATATAGCCCAATTACCTTCTGCAAAACTGAATCAATTTACAGAGCCAATAGCAATGTGTAAGGGCACCCATTTCCTAAAATTTCCAGCTAACAACCGACTTTATAAACTATGTGTTTATGTCAGTTTAATAGATAAGCAATGGTACTTTGTTTTAACTTATATCAATTTAATTGTTACTGAGGCTTTATCTTTTTTACACGATATCTTATTTCAATTTATTTTTATATAAACTGTCTATTCATCTTCTTTGTTAACTTATCAAGTAGAATCTAAATATTAGCCTAATATATGGGTATTAATGTTTTATTCAAATTGGATACCGAACCTTTATCAGTTACACTTTTCTCATGAAGTTCTTCTATTATACTTTTTTGATATTCATTTTTATTGCATTTCATAGTTTAAACAGTTAAAATAATTTTATTGATTATTTATAGACAGAAGGGCAGGGAGGGAGGGAGGAAAAAGGGAGACAAACATCAGTGTATTGTTGCCTTTCACCTGCCTCTAGCTACGGGCATGGATGGAGACCTGGCTTGCAACTTGGTTATGTGCCCTGACTGGGGAATTGAAACAGCAACTTTTGGATTCACAGGCTGGCACCTATCTCTTGTGCCACCAGCCAGGGCCTTAGTTTAACAGTTTTTAAGACATTTGAATACACATCTTGTATGTAATAGTGTACTCTATTTCTTTAAAAGTTAGAAATATATCTCCCTTCCACAGCTATAATAAAATGCCATTTCATAGTGAGCGACCTGGTTCACTATTCCCAAACTCTTTAAATTCTCACAGTTAAACCACTTAAACTGTGTTTGTCCATGAAACCTGAACTGAATCAATCCATTTTCTAACTTGATTTTTGCCTCATCCTATAGTTGTCCTATAATATGCACAGCAGCTTTACGACAGGGCTTCTGATTTGGTAACCTAACTAGTACTCTGATAGGTAAAGACTGGAACTTTGCCTTTGCCCTCCCTGTTCTTTTAGGAACTTGAATTCTGATTCTAAATCCCAAACTAGCAACTGGGAACTGTAGACCCTGCTGCCCCAACACCAGACATCAACTGCCTATCCAAATAGTGCCTATCTGCATTGTCATTCATATTGCTGTTCTTTAATAGTCTGGCAAATCATCAACACCTCACCCTCTGTCCTTCACTAATACCAAGTGCTTCCCTGGGCTTCCATCTCATAGTCCCAGGTTCTTTAGGCGTTAGCCTGCCTGGCTGATTTCTTCCCCATTGTCTTTAACTGAATATGTCTTGCCCCTATGTAGTGAATGTGTTTTATTCTCAGATAATAGCTTTGTTTGTCTTACCTCTCCTGATACTGACTTTCCGTTTTTAAAACATAATTTAACTTTATAATTTAACAAAGTACATCTCATCATGTGAAGTTTTGACTATTTTCTGGAACTTATTACAAGCCTACAGTGTGAAGCTTGGGTCTAAGTTATTTATTTATTACCATGTGTGTAACCAGCTGGCAAAACTTTTATTAATGATTTTATATTCCATTGCCATATTACTTATATTTTTTACAATAGTTTTAGTTCTTACAACAATTTCAATCTATTACTGGATGCTCTATTCTACAGACTTGTCTCCCTTACTTACATAATTCTGACCATATTGTAGTACAGGGTAGGACAAAAATAGATTTACAGTTATAAGTACATGAAACAGAATTTATACTTATATTATGATTTAATAATTATTGTATTATTTTCTATAGAAACAGCTATAAATCTATTTTGCCCCACCCTGTATGTGTCAGTTTGAGTGTTTTCATATTTATTTAACTTTTTAACAATGAGAAAGGTATATTATTTAAATATTTCATTGTTTACTAATTAGGATGTTGATTTTCTTTGTTTTGCAAACTTAATACATAGGCATTTAATGTTTCTAGTATCTATTGTGGATGGAATGTCATTTCTTTTTTGAGTTAGTCATTGTATTTCCTGTATTATTAGAATGTAAGGATGAAGTTAATTTATTTTTGTGGACTTAGTTCACTCCACAACTCCAATGAGTGAATTTATTACCTCTGGTAATTTTTTGGTTGACTTCTTTGAATTTTCTGAGTATATATTCATGTCATAAGCAAAAAAAGATTTTTAATATCTTCCTTTCCTAAATATACCTTCAATTCTTTTTTTCCTCTCTGATAACCATAGTCAATATTCCATTGAAAGAGAGTGGCAAATAGGAAAAAAAACCAAACAAACAAAACTAGCATTTGTGGAGTTCTGTTTTTTGCCTGTCTTGATTTTATAGGGAGTAATTCCTGGCATACTTCTCCATTAAATATATTGTTAATTCTGTTTTTTAAATGTGCCCTTTTCATGTTAGGAAGGAAACATTTAATGGTGGTGGGAGTATTATAAGGGGGATAAATGGCAATGGAAAAAATACAAAAAATGAATTAAGAAAAAATTTTAAAAAAGAAAACAAGTTGAATGTTGCCAGTGTTTCTCGGAAGCTGTTGAAAAGTAATTTAAAATATTTTCCCATTAACACATTATGGTAGCCTGTTTATAAAATAAATAGGAATGGTTATATTTCATACTTTAAAATTATATCCCAGTGTTCTATATATTAATATTTAGGCTACACACATGAATACATGAACATAAAGATAGCTGGAGTAATATGATATATTAAAATATATATTATACATGAACATACAAAAACAAATATATGATATATTAAAATATATATTATACACGAACATACAAAAACATATACCCATAGTTTTATTTAAAGTCAGATCAGTCTGTAATTCCTTCATTTGGTGTTTTCCTTCTCAGCTTAGAATAAAACCATATCTTCCTTATACAATGATATGATTAGCATACCTTTTTTAAAAAATTTTTCTTTTAAGATTTTATTTATTATTTTTACAGAGAGGGAAGGGAGAGAGGCAGAGAGGAACAGAGACATCAATGCATGGTTGCCTTTCACCTGCCTCTAGCTATGGGCCTGGATGGAGATCTGGCTTGCCACCTGGTTATGTATGCCCTGGCTAGGAATCGAACCAGCCACCTTTGGGTTCGCTGGCCAGTACCTTATGCACTGTGCCACCAGCCAGGGCTGAGCATACCTTTTAAAGCAAGAGAATATGTGGTGTAAGAAGGTCTGAAAGAGCTTCTACTGAAACCATCAGTTTTTGTCGACTTAAGCAATTTGTCTTCAAAATTCATTTGTTATTTCTGGAGTATGTATTCTTTATTTCTTATGGTGCTGATTTTTTTTTTTTTTTTGCACTTTAGTAGGAATTTATTATTTTTTCTTTTTTAAGTGATTACCATATTTATTTGAAAATACCCAAGAAGATTTAATTTTTCCTCTCATTCTGATTAAAAAGTGCAATTTAATCTATTTTTTTGAGCATTTTCTATATGCTAAGTATTGATTTAGGCACTAAGGATGAAGCAATAAAAAATGAGGTATACAAAGTCTCTGTCCTCGTTTATGGGGCTTATAGTCTAGTAGATGAGACAGACCTAAAAACAAATGATGAATGATTATTGTAACTGCTATGAGAAAAATAAATGAAACTGATGCAATAAAGAGTGCTTGGTCTTGGGGGTAGGATGGCCTAAATTGGATAGAATCATCAGGGAAGGTCTCT
Source organism: Noctilio leporinus (assembly GCA_004026585.1). Taxonomy (NCBI): domain Eukaryota; kingdom Metazoa; phylum Chordata; class Mammalia; order Chiroptera; family Noctilionidae; genus Noctilio; species Noctilio leporinus. Next base: position 19,656 of record PVIW01006065.1, on the reverse strand, counting down.
CTGAGAACTTGTCATTTAAATTAAGCAGTACAAAAAAAGGGAGGGCCAGCCAGGATAATGGCTGGGGAAGAAACATTTTAAGCAGGGGGAACAGTAAAAGCGAAGATCTTGAGTTGGGAGAGAACCTGGTGGACCTATGATTTACATTTTTTCTCTTTTTGATTAATTGGTACAATCTTTCATTTATCAAATTGTAGTATTTTCCCTTTATTCCCAATAATTGGCTTTATTTATTAAACATGCCATTTTTTTTTCTGTATTTTGTTTCTATCTCATCTTAATTTTGTTTTCCTTTTCTTATTTTTTCCTGGCTTATAATACTTGAATCTCTTTTTGTCCTAAACAATTGGATTTATTTTTCTTTACTTAGCAACAATTGGACTCATGTGATTCATTGGATATTTCTATTTGTACCAATTGTTAGGACAACTTGAAGTAAATTGACCATTTTTCAGTAAATGGAAACATATTATGTCATGCATTGTTGTATTAACCTTACTGTTAATTTGTGTTTTTATTTGTTATTTTATTAAAAAAATATTTTATTATCTTTAGAGAGAGGGGAAGGGATGGAGGCATAGAGAGAGAGAAACATCAATGTATAGTTGCCTTTCATCTGCCTCCAGCTATGGACCTGGCTGGAGACCTGGCTTGCAACCTGGTTATGTGCCCTGCCTGGGAATCAAACCAGTGACCTTTGGGTTCTCAGGCCAGTGCCTATCAACTGAGCTAACAGCCAGGGCCTTCACTGCTAATTTAATATGTATTGTAATGCCAATATTTTTTCTTTGCAATGATTTCCTCACTTTTTTGGAAGGGGCTTTGATCATCACAATTTATTATATTGTTATTTCAAATGATTGCACTTATTTTCTAAATGATTAAAAATGTAATTTTTATCTTTTGCATTAGATGTATTTGTAGCTACATACCTTCCTTTATGAAGCAAGATGGAATACAAAAATGCAAATAGTTTCCTTACAAGATTTCTATGTGAGGCTTTTATTTTATGTTGCTTTTTAAAAAATGATGGTATAATTTACATGCAGTAAAATTTGTCCTATTTAGCATATAGTTCTGAGGGTTTTGACAAGTGCAAACCAACAAAATTAAGATATAAGACAGTTCTGCTACCTCCATACCTCATTGTATTCCACCCCACTTCCTAGGCTCTGACTGATTTGTTTTCTACACCCTCTGTTTTCCCTTTTCCTGAATGTCTTATAAATGAAATCATACAGCATGCAGTGTTTTGTGTTGCCTTCTTTAACTTAATCATAATGATTTGACATTCATCTATCTGTGTAGTTACATATCTGTAGCTTATTCCTTTTAATTGCTAAATAAACTGAGATTTCTTATGCCATATATCACAATTTGTTTATCTGTGCACTAGCTGGTAGGACAATTGCCTTCTTTTCAGATTTGATGATTGTAAATAAATCTAGGTAAATACTCAGAGTTACACTTTTGTGTGAACCTAAGTTTCATTTCTTTTAGTTAAATACCCAGGAATGTAATACCTGTGCCATAGGGTAAATGCATTTTTTTAAATTTATTTTTTATTGTATTTTTTCTATTACCTTTTATCTTCCTTTTATCTCCTGGTGAGAAACTGCCAAACTTTGTCAAAGTGGCTGAACCATTTTACCTTCCCTTCGAGGTGGAGGTTTAATTCATTACATTTCTCAAGTGCCACTCATATGTTTTCTCCATAATTTTATTGCTGTGGTTTTAAATGTACACTTATTTATTTATTGAACAAACATTTAATCAGTACTATGTGCAAGTAAGTGGACTATGTGTCATGAGCCATAAAAAGATGAATGAGTTAGAGTCCCTGCCACCAAGCAGACTCATGGTGGGATGATTCTCACAATCTCTTTTCCAGACTCAGCTTTTCCATTTGATATCTAAAAGGCTGTATTGTGTGTGCAATTGCTGCTACCTTTGAAATGCAATAAATTCAGGTTGAAACCCTGGCTCTGCTACTTACTAGATATGTGACCTTGAGAGTACTTTGCTTAATATTTCTAAGCATCAGTTTCTTCCTCTAAAAATGGGCTAATAATACTTTACAATTCACTCTGATGGCAAAATTTTATTTTTATTTAAAGACCCTATTTTTTATTATTTTTAGAGAGGGGGGTAGGGAGAGAGGCAGAGAGGGAGAAAGACATCAATGTATGGTTGCCTTTCACCTGCCTCCAGCTATGGACCTGACTGGAGACCTGGTTTGCAACATGGTTATGTGCCCTGGCTGGGGAATCGAACCAGCAACCTTCTGGTTTGCAGGCCAGCTCCTTATCCACTGAGCTACCAGACAGGGATGATGGCAAAATTTAAATGCAATAATGTATGCAAAGTGGTGATAGAGTGATTGACATAGTAAGTCCTCAAAACTGGTACCTTTACAAAATTGTTCCTGGCCCTGGCTGGTGGCACAGTGGATAGGGCACCAGCCAGTGAACCCAAGGGTCACTGGTTCGATTCCCAGCCAGGGCACATAACCCGGTTGTAAGCCAGGTTGTAAGCCAGGTCTGTAGCTGGAGGCAGGTGAAAGGCAACCATACATTGATGTCTCTCTCCCTTTCTACCTCTCTCCCTATCCTCTCTGCTTTTCTCCCTACCCCTCTCTCTAAAAATAATAAATAAAATAAAATTGTTCCTACTACATTTACATCTTATAATCTAATAGTGAAGATAAGACATATATACATAGACATTCTACCACTGTAGCACTGTTGCAGTTTAGTTGCTTTATATAACCATGAAATGTTTCCTTTGTTGGGAAACACAATCTGCATAAAAATGTTTGATTAAATAATTTCTAGACATTTTACCATTGTTAGAGTATGATTATTTTACATATAGCATGGGATATATATCAGTGTCAATTGAGAAAATCTCCAGAGACCATTTTTCTTTAAAAATGTGATGTTATATATAGTTGGGTTTTGGCAACCCAGAGGCAAATTCTAGCTATTTCACTGGAGGCAGAAGAGCTGGCAATTTACAAGTGTGTAAAATTTAAATGGAAAAATTCTATTGAAATAGTTGAAGGAGGGCAAATGTGCAGAATGTCACAAACAGAGGATGATGAGCTCCCAAAGTATGCATGATTTCACCTTTTCTCTTTTAGTTTTCAGCCCTGCAACCTACAAGAAGATGGAGGACCTTGGACATTTTGGTAAGTTGGAAAGGACTTTCATTTCCAATTGCTCTGATCCAAGAATAATTTTCTTACTGGAAATGGATTTTTTGCTTGTGAGCCCAAGGGAGAAGTCCTTGGCTTTGACTGATTTGTGGTCTGGTGTTGAAGCAATGTAGAGGTATGGAGCCATGTCCAAACTATACATGTAGGACCAAGTACTTGGTGGCTGTGAGCATAGAAAATTATTTCCTACCAGGGAGAATTCCTTAGCATTTTATGTCTTCTCATTCCAGGACTTTGGAGTTTCTATTCTTTCTAATTTTAATTCATGTTTTAATTATACTCTTTTTAAAAAAGTTTTTAAGGTTTATTGATTTTTAAAATTTAATTTTATTATTGTTCTATTACATCCATCCCTTTATATCTCTCGTGTGTCCCCTTCCCCACCCACCCCACAAAGCCAATCCTACTTGTTGTCCATGTCCACAGTTCAATTCTATGTTCTTGACTAAACTGTGCCTCTTCTTTGCCTCTTCCTCCCCACTACCCATGGCCCCTTTCCCCCTGCCCACTGAAGGTCTATTCACTGTATTCATGTATCTGGTTCTGTTTTGCTTGTTGTTTGTTTTGTTTATTATTGTTCTGAAATGGGTGAGATCATATGGTTTTTGTCTTTCAGTGACTGGCTTATTTCACTAAGCGTAATACTTTTAGTTGCATCCATGTTGTTGCAAAGAGAAGTGACCTCTTTCTTTCTGCTGTATAGTATTCCATTGTGTAAATGTACCAAAATTTTTTGATCCAATTATCCACTGATGGGCACTTAGGCTATTTCCAGCACTTGCCTATTGTAAATAACACTGCTATGAACATAGGGGTACATAGGTTCTTCTGGATTGGTGTTTCAGGGTTCTTCGGGTATATTCCAGTAGTGGAATTGCTGGATCAAAAGGTAGTTCCATTTTTAGTTTTCTAAGGAATCCCCATACTGTTTTCCATAGTGGCTGCACCAGCCTGCATTCCCACCAGCAGTGCACCAGGGTTCCCTTTGACCCATATCCTTGCCAACACTTGTTGTTTGTTGATTTGTTGATAATTGCCATTCTGACAGGTGTGAGATGGTATCTTATTGTGGTTTTAATTTGCATCTCTCTGATGGCTAGTGGTGTTGAGCTTTCTTTCATATTCATTTGGACCCTTTGTATGTCCTCCTCAGTGAGTTGTCTGTTCAGGTCTTTTGCCTATTTTTTTAATTGGGCTGTCTGTCTCCCTGATGTTGAGTCACATTAGTTCTTTATATATTTTGGAGATCAAATCCTTGTCTGAAGTATCATTGGCAAATATGTTTTCCCATACAGTTGGTTCCCTTTGAATTTTGCTGGTGTTTTTTTTAGCTGAACGAAAATTTTTTACTTTGATACAGTCCCATTTGTTGATTTATTCTTTTATTTCCTTTGCCCTTGGTGAAGTATCAGTAAACATACTTCTGGTTAGGATATCTGAAATTTAACTGCCTATATTTTTCTCCAGGACCTTGATGGTGGCACTGCTTATGTTTAAGTCCTTTATCCATGTTGAGTTTATTCTGGTGTATGGTGTAAGTTGGTGGTCTAGTTTTATCTTTTTGCATGTTGCTGTCCAGTTCTCCCAACACCACTTGTGGAAGAGACTGTTTTTACTCCATTTGATGTTCCTTCCCCCTTTGTCGAATATTAGTTGACCATAGAGTCCTGGGTTTATTTCTGGGCTCTGTATTCTGTTCCATTGATCTATATGCCTATTCTTATGCCAGTACTAGGCTGTTTTGATATCAGTAGTCTTGTAATATAGTCCTCCTAACTTGTTCTTCTTTCTCAAGATTGCTGTGGCTATTTGTGGGAGCTTCTGGCTTCATATAAATTTTTTGAAGTTATTTTTCTATCTCTGTGAAGTATGTCATTGGTATTTAATTGGGGTTGCATTGAATCTATAGATTGCTTTGGGTAGTATGGACATTTTAATGATGTTCATTCTTCCCATCCATGAACATGGTATATGCTTCCATTTATTTGTATCTTCCTTCATTTCTTTCTTCATTGTTCTGTAGTTTTCTGAGTACAGATCTTCTACCTCCTGGGTTAAGTTTATTCCTAATACTTTATTTTCCTTGTTGCTAGGGTAAATGGGATTTGTTTCCTAGCTTCTATTTCTGATGTTTCATTATTGGTATACAAAAGTGCTTTTGATTTCTGAATATTGATTTTATATCCAGCTATTTTGCTAAATTTGCATTTTAGGTCAATAAGTTTTCGGTGGTGCCTATCGGGGTTTGTATATACACTACCATATCATCTGCAAACAGTAACAGTTTGACTTCCTTCTTTCCAATTTGGATATCTTTGATTCCATTTTCTTCTGTAATAGCTATGGCTAGAACTTCCGAGACGATGTTGAACGGAAGTGTAGAAAGTGGACAGCCTTGTCTCATTCCTGGTCTTAGGGGGAAAGTCTTTAATTTTTGTTTGTTGAGTATGATATTGGCTTCAAGTTTCTCATATATGGCCTTTATGATGTTGAGGTATGCTCACTCTATTTTCATTTTGCTGAGTGTTTTTATCATAAATGGTTGCTGTACTTTATCAAATGCTTTTTCAGCATCTATTGATATGATCATATGGCTTTTGTCTTTCATTTTGTTGATGTGGTGTATTACATTTATTGATTTGGAAATGTTGTACCATCCTTGCATCCCTGGGATGAAACCCGCTTGGTCATGTTTTATAATCTTTGTAATGGATTAATGGATCCAGATGGCCAATATTTTGTTGAGAATCTTAGCATCTATGTTCATCAGAGATATTGGCCTATAGTTTTCTTTCTTAGTTGTGTCTTGACCTGGTTTTGGGATTAGAATAATATTGGCCTCATAGAAGGAGTTTGGAAATCTGTCCTCTTCTTGGATTTTTTGGAATAGGTTGAGAAGGATAAGAGTTCTTTTTTAAATGTTTGTGTAATTCACCTGTGTATTCATCTGGTCTGGGGCTCTTGTGCTTTGGGAGATTTTGGATTACTTTTTCAATTTGACTTGTTGTTTTTGGCCTATTCAGGATTTCTGCCTCTTTTGGATTCAATTTGGTAGATTATACATTTCCAGAAATGTATCCATTTCACCTAGGTTGTCAGATTTCTTTTCATATTGTTGTTTGTAGTAATTTCTTACAATCCTTTGTATTTCTGAAGTATCAGTTGTGATTTCTCCTCTGTCATTTCTGATTGTTTATTTGGGTCCTCTCTCTCTTTTTCTTGATGAGTCTGGATAAAGGCTTGTCAAGTTTGTTTATTTTTTCAAAGAACCAGCTCCTGGACTTGTTGATTCTTTGAATTGTAGTTTGAGTCTCTAAATTATTTGGGTCTGCTCTGATCTTGATGACTTCCTTCTTTCTACTTGCTCTGGGCTTTGTTTGTTGTTGCTTCTCTAGTTCTTGCAGCTTTATAGTTAGGTTGTTTGTATAAACTTCTTGTTACCTTTTTAGGTAGGTCTGTATTGCTATGATTGTCCCTCTGAAGACTGCCTTTGCTGTGTCCCATAGGTTTTGGAATGTTGTGTATTCATTGTCACTTGTATCCAGAAACTTTTTGATTTCATCTTTGATCTCATTGTCAACCCATTCATTAAAAGCATGTTATTCAGTGTCCATGAGTTAGAGTGTTTTTGGTTCTTTCTCTTGAGATTGGTTTCTAGTTTCAAGCCACTGTGATATGAGAAGATGCTTGGTATGATTTCCATTTTCCTGTATTTGTGGAGGTTTGTCTTGTGACCTAATATGTGCATTTGAAAAGAATGTGTTTTGCTTCCTTGGGGTAAAAGGTTCTGTATATGTCAGTTAGGTCCACTTCCTCTAGAGTGTTGTTCAATGCCACAACATCCTTAGTGATTTTTTTTATTTGGAAAATCTGTTGGTTGTTGACAGTGGGATATTAAAATCCTCTATTATTAGTGTGTTGCTGTCTATATCCTTCTTGAAGTCCTCCAAGATTTTCCTTATGTATTTCGGAGCTCCTACATTGGGTGCATATATGTTTACCAGAGTTTTTTCTTCTTGATGGATTGTTCCCTTAAGTATTATGAAATGCCCTTCTTTATCTCTTTTTATGGTCTTCATCGTAAAATCTATTTTTTCTGAAATAAGTATAGCTACTTCAGCCTTTTTATTCATGTCCATTTGCTTGATATAGATTTTTCCCTCCCTTCACTTTCAATCTGTGTCAATCTTTTGTTCTGAGTTGGGTCTCTTGAAGACAGCATATATGTGGGTCATGTTTTCTTGTCCATTCGGCTACCCTATGTCTTTTGATTGGTGCATTTAATCCATTTACATTTAAGGTTATTATTGATTGATACATTTTATTGCCATTTTCTTACTTTGTACCTGTGTTCCTCTTTGATTCTCTTTCTTCATTTTTAAAATTTTTTTTGAAAGCAGGCCCTTTAGCATTTCTTGCAATGCTGGTTTGGTAGATGTATTCTTTCAGTCTTCTTTTGTCTGGGAAACTCCTTATTTCTCCTTCCATTTTGAATTAGAGCCTTGCTTGGTAGAGTCTTCTTGGTTGGAGGCCTTTGTTTCCCATGACTTGGAATATTTTTTGCCATTCCCTTCTGGCTTGTATTGTTTCTGTTGAATAATCATTTGATAGCCTTATCAGAGTCCCCTTATATGTTATTTGCTGTTTCTCTCTTGATGTTTTTAGGATTCTCTCTTTGTCTCTGAAATTTGCCATTTTAATTATAATGTGTATTGGAGTTGGTCTGTTAGGGTTAATCTTCATTGGGGCTCTCTGTGCTTCCTGACTTTGAGTAATGTTTTCACTCATCATGTTAGGGAAATTTTCTCTCATTACTTTTTTGAACAGGTTTTCCATTCCTTGTTTCTCTTCTCCTTCTGTTATCCTGATGATATGGCTGTGTTTCATGTTGTCCTGCAGGTCTCTTAAAACCTCTTTTTTTCTTTTTTTATTAAAGATTTTATTTCATTATTTTTAGAAAGAGGGGAAGGGAGAGAGGCAGAGAGTGAGAGAGACAGTGTATGGCTGCTTTTTACCCGCCCCCAGCCACAGACCTGACTGGAGACTTGTTTTGCAACCTTGCTATGTGCCCTGGCTGGGGAATCGAAACAGTGGTCTTTGGGTTTGCAGGCCATCACCTTATCCACTGTGCTACCAGCCAGGGCCAAAACCTCTTTATTCTTGTTTAGCCTTTTTTCATTCTGTTGCACTGTCTTGGAATATTTTTCTACATTGTCCTCCAACTCACTGATCCAATCCTCTGCTTCCTCTAACCTACCTTTGATTCCTTTTACTGTATTCTTCAATTCAGAAATTGTATTCTTCATTTCCTCCTGGCTCTTACAGATATTTTCTGAGTCCTTTTTCATGCTGGTGTAGTTCTCAGTAAGTTCCTTGTAGCTTCATCAGAATTCTTTGTAGTTTCCCTGTAGTTGTTTGTAGTTTTCTTTGAACTGGCTGAGCTTATTGAGCTTCTCTATCATCATTCTTTTGAATTCCATATCTGATAGTTTGTTTGCCTCTGTTTCATTTAGTGATCTTTCTGGGGATTCCTCCTTTCCTTTTGGTGATGGACTGATTCATTTTTCTTCCATTTTGGGTGTCTGTAGTTGCTTGTTTTTGTCTTGGATTAATCTGCTTTGATTCCCTGCTTTGTAGAGCACCCTCCTGTGTTTGGAGATTTGTGGAGTTCAGTGTTGCAGTCTCCTAGATTTTCTCCACTTGTTGCTCTTGGGATGGCCTTTCTGTTGTCATCTTGGGCTGTCTGGTTGTATTTTGCATTGGTTGTATGTATTCTTTCTTTCCCTCCAGTAGCTGATTGAGAGACATTCCTTGTATCCTTTCCCATACACTGTTTTTGAGTTGCTCCTAAAACAGAACCACCAGTCCAGGCAAAATAACCACACCTTCAGAGATATCTTTCTTCTTTAATACCCCTTTTGACTGCTTATGAACCTAGCTATATACCCATACCCTCCAAGGTAACCCCCACTTTTTATCACACCCTCAGGTGCATCTGAGCCAGTCTTAATAGGGATGTAGGTATAAAAAGATTGTTGTAGGAGGGGGAAAATGATTAAGTTGACTACTTTCGAAGGGTGCAAAGGAGTAGCAAAGATAGTGGGGATACAAGAGAGGAAGCCAACTTATCTATTCTGTATAAATGAGAGGGAGAATCAGAAAGTCTCAAGTGCGAGTGAACAGTATAAGCCTATATATATAGTTCCTACATTTACCTCCCTGTCCATCCTTAATGAGCCCTGATTGGTCCAGGTGGAGCCAGGACCTGTGCGCTTTTAGCAAAAAAAAAAAAAAAAAAAAAAAAGAATGTGTAGTCCCTAGTAGTGCACCCCCCAAAAAATGAGAAAGAAAGGGTTTAAGCAGCTGGGGAGGGGAGGAATACTTAGATTGAGGACTAAGAGTAAGTTGTAGCAGGAGAGTGAGTCGACTTTAAAACAAGAGTAGGAGGAGGGTTTTGGGTAGTTAGGTGGATTGAAATAAGGGAAGAGTAAAAATATGTGAGTTGGGATACACTTTGGTATAAAGAATATACTTAAAATGCACTACTTGTGGGGGTTGGAAGTAACTTTTAAAAAGGATATGTTAGGGATTAATAGTTCACATAGCTCTTGGTATAACTCAGGTGCTTGAGATTAACAGTGATCCATTTCCTGAGTCTACCTCTTTTACTTGATCAAGTCTCTTCAGTCTACAGTCTAGCTGTGTGGCCTTGGAGTGGCAAGGCCTATAGCTGTCATAGTCAGTGCTGAGTCTTAGTGCCAGCTCCCAGGTAGGCTGAGCCTCCAATAGCCTAGCTGGGTTTCTATGCTGCTGGTGTTTTGGGGCCCTCCCTTCTCTCACTGGTTCTGTGTGAAGACCTGCAGGGTGCTTCTGTGGTGTCTATGGCTGCTCCTCCCCCTCCAGCACCTGGAGGAGGTTTCTGACTGGGATGGGCACCTGGCTCCAAGGCGGGGTGGCCTACAACCTTGCTGGCTCCTGTGATGGCTGGCCCTACCCCTGAAGCTCCTAGAGGAGACCTTTGTTGCCTGCAGTGGGCCGCTGTATCTGCAAAGAGCACCTGGCTCCCCTGGGGCCCTGCAGATTGCCTGCTGGCAAAGGCTAACACTCCAAGCAGTCCAGCTCTTTGAGGAGTTTCTCACTGCCACCTCTGTGATTCGTGCCTGGCTCCCCAGGGTGTCGGCAGTGCAATCCATTGGAGAATGCTAGGCCACCCCCTCCACCTCCTGGAGGAGGACTCTGTTGCCTGCAGTGGGTGCGCCAGTTTCACCACCTGTAAGTTCCTGGAGCACAGTTTCGAGTTTTTGTGGAAGCCTGCACACTGGTGTGGGTGTGTGGGGTTGGGCACCCCCTCACCGGGGCTCTGAGCTTCCCTCTCCCTGGGTGGTGCAGTGGCACAATGTTCAGCCCTCTCACTGCCCCAGCCAATGCACTTCCCCACTTCCCACTCCTGCTCCCCGTGGGTCTCTCCTCCTCTGCCTCTGACACAGTCCCTCCCCTGCAGGAGTTCAATTCTTCATTCCCTCTGGAGTTTGCACTCACTGTCCACACTTCCCTGTTCAGATTTCTAGTTACCGGGGCACCTGAAGCTATCTTCAGTTGGAGCAGCCCTTCTGGGCAGAGCCACCACTGCCCAAAGCCAACCTCCACCTGCAGGCTGGTGAGTTCTGAACTGTCTTACCTGCTCCCCTGTGGGTCTGTGCAGCCTCTGGTCTGTGCACCCCTGAGTCCAGATGCTTACTGCTCCAATTCTTAGGGACCTGCAGACATCTCATGCTCCCTACCCTATACTCCAGCTGCTCTGGCACTCGAGAATGCCAGTCAGCACTGCTCTCTACTCTGTTGCCATCTTTCCACTCTTAATTACATTCTTATTCTTAAAAACTAAAACATATATGAAACCAAAGTGCTCTTTGATTAATAGTTCCAAATCCAATCCATTCTTTCTTCTCAGAATTACTACCAATTGAGTTTGGTTTTATCTTTCCAAAAATTCACCAAGCTTTTTCATACTTATGTATGTATGTTCCTATTAATATGAATATGTGTGTGTGTGTGTGTGTAGGTGTTTGTGCATGCCCACATGCATAATCATAGAATTGGTATTGTTTTGTAAAAATGGTTCCACAGCTTGTTTTTGCCTTCACCCAACAAAATATATTGTGGAAGTATTTATGTTGCTACATGTGTATATAGCTTACTTCTTGTTTGTTTTAATTTTTGGTCCTGTAATTTTTATTTCTTAACATTTGTTAAAGGAATATTTTAATAATTTAATTACTTGTTATTCTATTATTTTTATCCCAATTTTCCCTCTTACCCTCCTCCACCTAACCCAACCCCTGATCCCTCAGTCAATCTCAATCCCTACACAGTTGTCCATGTCCATAGGTCATTCATATATGTTCTTTGGCTAGTTCCTTTCCCTTCTTTCCATCATTATCCCCCTTCCCCCTCCCCTTTTACCATTGTCAGTCTGTTCCATGTTTCTATGTCTCTGGTTCTATTTTGCTTGTTAGTTTATTTTGTTCATTAATTTCCTCTTACAAGTGAGAGCATATGGTATTTTTCTTTCACCAGCTGCCTTATTTCATTTAGTATAATCCTCTCCAGTTCCATCCATTCTGTTGTGAAAGGTAGGAATTCTTTCTTTCTGCTGTGTAATATTCCATTGTGTAAATGTACCACAGTTTTTGATCCACTCATCTACTGATGGTCACTTAGGCTGTTTTCAGCACTTAGCTATTGTGCATAATGCTGCTATGAACACAGGGGTGCATAATTTCTTTTGAATTGGTGTTTCAGGATTCTTAGGGTATATGCCCAGCAGTGGAATTGCTGGGTTAAAAGGCAGTTCCATTTTTAACTTTTAAAGGAAATTCCAAACTGTTATCACAGTTGCGCACCAGTCTGCACTCCCACCAATAGTGCACTAGAATTTTCTTGTCTCCACATCCTTTCCATCACTTGTTTATTTGTTAAATATGGCCACTCTGACAGGTGTGAAATGGTACCTGATTGTGGTTTTATTTGCATCTATCTGATAATTAGTGTTGTTGAGCATCTTTTCATATGTCTAATTGCCATCTGTATGTTCTCTTTGGAGAAGCATCTACTCAGATCCTTTGCCCATTTTTAATTGGATTGTTTGTCTTCCTGGTATTGAGTTTTGTAAGTTCTTTATAAGTTTTGGATATTAACCCTTATCAGATATATCATTGGAGAATATGTTTTCCCATTCTGTGGACTGTGTGATTATTGTTTTAAAATGACACCTTAGGCCCTGGCTGGTGGCTTACTGGATAGGTTCTGGCCTGTGAACCCAAAGGTCACTGGTTCAATTCCCAGCCAGGGCACGTAACCATGTTGCAAGCCAGGTCTCCAGCCAGGTCTGTGGCTGGAAGCAAGTGAAAAGCAACCACACATGGATGTTTCTCTCCCTCTCTGCTTTTCTCCCTTCTCTCTCTAAAAATAGTGAATAAAATCTTTTAAAAAATGACATCTTTAAAAAAAAAGATTTATTCATTATTTATAGCAGGCTGACAAGCTGGAAACTCAGGCAGGAGATGATGCTGCAGTCTTAAATCAGAATTTCTTCTTCTTTGGGAAGGTACAATTTTTGTTATTAAGGCATTTTTGCTGATTGGATGAAACCCATCTATATTATCAATGATAATCCCTTTATAATGGTAATTTATTAAAGATGTTAACCTTTATGCCTTTATGGCAACACCTACATTAACAGACTGAGTAACATAGCCTAAGCAGCTTGATACAAAGTTAACCATCACAAATGGTAAGTGGAAGAAATGGAATGGGAACCCTTTCTTCACTTGTAACCACTGAGATCCTGTCTTGTGTATGTGTGTGTGTATATATATATATATATATATATATATATATATAATACGTGTATTGTATACATATATAACTTTAGTTGATGAATCAATAAAATTGACCCCCTGAAAAACTGAAGTGTTTGACTTCCTGAACCACAATATCTCTGGAACTCAGCATATTTGCTTTGGGATCTGAGATGTTCCAACTGACTGCCTGTTTGGCCTAATACTTAAGTGAATATCTAGCATTTGGGATTACTTAATTTCCCACTGTGGCACAATCCTTCCTCATGGAAATATCTGGTTTTGAATCTCTTTGTGCTTGTCTGTAAAGTGAAACCTGGTAATGTTCCCTAGTTCAGATCCTTGGTTTCTCTTACCCCTAAATTACAGGACCTAGGCTTCCTCTGTCTCCTGTCCTTTACTAGTCTAAACCCCAGTTCAGGGCCTTAAGGGTATCATGGTGAAAATCTGTGATCCATGGTCCAGGATTAGTATTAGCAAGCAGGAAATTGGGCTGAATCTATACTGACTTCAGGGCTTTCCCTGGAATTTGTTCTGTTACTTCTACTGGTTTTAATAAACTTCTAGTACAAGTTTATCTTGTGGTAATAATCTTTCTACTAAAATGTGAACACGGAAAAAACAGTGTAATTGAAAGGACTGCTAGTTGGGTTCCAATTAATTGAGAGTTTATGGTATTTGTTATGCTAATGTAACAGTCATCCTAACACAATCTTATTTAATATCTGCTAAAACATTGTTGAGAAAGTGAATTAAAATAAATGACAAGGAAGCCCATTGCCAGCCATTAACTCTTATGAATTAGTGAGAATATAAATGAACATGGTGGTAAATCAAAGTTCCTACTTAGCCAAATAGAGTGAAATTCATTTCAAGTAGTGTCATTTTCTCTGCAGTATTAGGACATCAGAAAATATCCTGTGCTGAGTTCTAAGAAATCAGTGAGGAACTAAGCTCCCTTAAGCCTTGCTTTTAGATCTCCAGGCTGATTGTTTCCCATCAAATGACATGAGACCACTGGGTTTGTGGATACACATATTTAACAATTGGTAAGGGAATTTATCCTTAGAAGGATAAAAAACAAATTTTTCCCAAAGGGCAAGCTTGGAGTGCTTGCTTGTGAAAAGGGCTCTTCTCAGATAACACCTCATCTAAGTTGTATCTAGCATCCTCATTATTGTTCTCAAAGGGGCATTTACTAGAAACATTCTGGAATAAGCCTGGCCCACAGGATTATTCCGATTCTCAATAATTTTAGCACTTACATTGCTTTGAAATATTTCCTAGTGGAAGGAACTTGATTATAATCTAGTCATTCAACAAGTATGTGTACTGTGTGCCTGAATAGTGCCTACTATGTGTCACTTTGTGCAGTTTTCTAGGCAATTAAGGATAAAGCAATGAATGTAATCTTAAGAGTCTATTACTGCTGCAGCTCCCTCCATCCCCCGCCACAGGATCAGTCTTACTTTGGGATTCTTATTAATGTTACTTCAACTTCAATCTACCTGACCTACTAAACCTGGATTTCTTCCTACTTTGTTCCTGAAGACCTACTTGATCCTGAGGTGTAGTAGAGTCAAAGAAAGTGGATTCGAATCCTATTCTGCCAGTTTTCTTAAAGAGCATGTATTATTTTTTCTTGCCCTTCCCTGGAGCTGACACAGTCAGACATTTTTAAAATCTTGTATGTAACAGAAAGGAGGATGGTAAAATTCTGGATTCTGTAAGCATATAAATCTTGGCTATGTCACTTTACTGGGTATTTGACCTTGGACAAGTTAGTAAATCTTTCTGAATGTTAGTTTCCTCATCAGTAAAATGAGAAAAACATCAATCACACCAGAGGTGAATAGTGAGGAATTTAATAATGTTAGTTTGCAAGTAAGATGTCTACCATTTTGTACTGCACAAATGGTATCTATTGTTATTATGTTATTGCATATACCCCAGAAAACTATGATTTTAAGGCTTCACATATTGAAACAGCAGAGGGTACTAAAGAAACTGATCAGTTGACTTTGGGGGGAATGGGTGGGTAGGGAGGGGGACAGAGGGGAGCAAAAAGGGGATGGATGTAATACAACAACAATAAAATAAAAAATAAAAAAAGAAACTCATCAGTGCAGCCAGACTATCCTCTGCTCCCTTTTCCTCTGTTGCCCCAATTTCTGAATTTTCTAGGTCTCTCATCTCTTTTATTGTAGTGATGAGACACTTGCATGATTCCATTTATTATGCTGTGGATATCTTGATATAAAATTCTGCAGGTACTGAATTGGTCAAATAAGTTAAATAGCACCCTAACAGAAACTTAGTGGCTAGGAACTCTTTGGGGATGTGTGGTCCTTGGAATATGATGGCTTTTTATGAGATGCAGGAAAGGTAAGTAAGGATGGGAGTCCATTGTGTCATTCTGATTTTATGGAGGCTTTTAGGTAGTCCTTCCTTAGGTAGAAAACTGAATTTGCTTGGTTAAGAAAATTCTAGTTGATTCCACTATTTTACACACCAATTTTTAAGTCATGGGGAGCAAATTCTCATTCTTTATTCACCACTGACTAGTTGGTTATATGACCTTAGGCTGCACATTGGGGAATAATTGGTGATATTTGGATTGAAGGGGAGGAAAATTCAGTTAGAACATGATAACTGTCTTTCAACATATAACTTTTACAAGGTCACTTAACAATATAACAGCTACAACCAATGGATAGAAATTATAACAAACATTGTCTTTGATTTAATATGAAAAAAAAAAAGTGTAAAAATAAATGTCTCCTTCAATAAATTTCCTATAATGGACTTTTTAAGCCCCTGGAGGGATTGTTGTAGAGGGAATTCAAATATCTGATGGAGAGTCAGGCAACAAGACATTTAAGGCTCTTTTCAATCTTGAAATTCCATTTTTAGTAACTTCACTTCTATAGACCTCAGTTATTCCCTCTGTAAAATGAGAAGCTTGAATGATATGATTGTGTGGTTGCTTTATCTTTAACAGCTTGCAGTTTATCTAATGAGCAACTGTGAATGCAGTTCAAACTACGTTTCTTTTTCATGGGTCTCTTCTGAGACTTGCTTTTGTTGGCCATGAGACAAGTCATTAGACAGGTATGGTAGAAGAGGCCCAATTGTCTCGGCTGACAGCTTTCTGCATCTATCAACTCTTTAGCACCCTAAATATCTTTTTAAAAACTAATTTTAGCTTATTTATCTTTTTTATCCTGTGGTAATTTATGATTTTTTTTAGTTATGGGGGGAGGCTAAATGTTTTATTTCTACTATAGTAATTTGGACATACCAGTGCCAAAGAGAAAGTCAAAGCAATGCATTCCTTCAATTTCTTATATTTTCTCTTGAAGAAAATTATTATTAGTTAAGTCTGCACATTGTAGGGAAAGTATGTGGTGGTATGGGAATTGTGTTAAGGGGGAGAATAATCTGCCACATTAGCAATCTATAAGATCCACACATGGACAAGGACTTACTTGTAGTAATCCAGGAGGTAGAAGAAAATGTTGTGGATAGAGAAAAGAAGTGTTGGAGTTTACTTATAACTAGCACTATTTCTATGGTTAATCCTCAGGGATTGCATTGCTGATGAATACAGGCTGCTTAATTTGAGGGGCCCTGTACAAAATGAGATTGTGAGGCCTCTTGTTCAAAATGCATGAGATAAGTGCCATTAAAAAGTACTAACATATGTGACTTTGTGGGGAAGAGGGTGGGTACGGAAGGGGACAGAGGGGAGTAAAAAGGGGATGGATGTAATATAACAACAATAAAATTAAATTTAAAAAAGAAATAAAAATTATTAAAATTAAAAGATAAAAATAAAAAATATTCAACTTAAAAGATAAAAGTACTAACATGAAGTCTTTCCCTTCTTTCTTCCTTGATATCTGTTCATTTCTCTTTATCTCTTTCTCCATCTCATTATGGTGGTTTTATTTGCTATTTAATATTATCATAAGTAAAGAAAATTAAAGTTTTAAATTATTAGCATGGGTTTTACTGTTTACCTTTATGTTGTAAAATTCCAGTTTTAAATGGAAAGATAAGTATTTAAGTTTATGTAAATAATAAAAATCACAAGGTTCATATTTTATAATTCCTGTATGCATATGTATTTCATTGTTACCAGAACAGTGATCACTTGCACCAAATTACTCAATTGTTTTAATTTCATTTCTTGATATATGCACACTCTATCAACACTGTCTAGCTTTGACTTAATGATGAATAAATAAGAAAATACTAAAGTGAAAAAAACTATGACTTGTTCTATCTTTTCCTTTCTATATAATCATTTTCAGCATTAATGATTGGCTAATATATGGAAACAGCATAAATAAGGTAGTATTTCTTGGTTGTTCATGATTCTTACAATGCCATTGTTTTCTTTCTGCATTCAAAGCAGAAACCATTGTCTTGACTTGAAGCAAGTTTATTTCTGACTGTTTTTGTGCCCCGTTTAAATGAAATATTCAGTATAGACTTTTTGGCTTCTTTCACTTAATATTATGTTTGTGAAAGTCATCCAATTTTCATGTGTATTTTTAGTTTCTTCATTATTTTACCTGTTTAACACTCCATCATGTGAATATATACAATTTTTCTGTTCTACTGTTGATGGTGGGCATTTGGATAGTTTCCACATTTTTGGAATGGGTGGAAATGAATATAGGAGCATTTATTGGGAGCTTACTATAGAAATATAAGCATAAAGTATTAAAGGCCTGAAACCATAATTATTACTCAGGAAAAACTTAGCTCTTACTTAAGCAGTGCCTCCAACTTCAACAGCAAGAAATTAGTATTATGATTTAAAACTGGAACTGGTGGTTCAGAGGAAAGCTGATGACACATTGTAGAAGATCAATCACACCTAGCACAGCTAGTGAATACTCATGTTCTTTGCCCTCTCCATTGTAACAAGATAGGTATGGGAGGTGACTAGAAGAGGGGGAAGTGCTATTTTTGTTTCCTTGCAGTGAAAACAGGGACCAATAAAGAACTTGGGGGAAGTTTCCAAGAAAGTTCAGCACTTAAATTTTTCTTAAATTATGTTATGCATTCCAAAGCAAATCATTTTCCTAGAATTTTTACTAAAAATTCTAGTTATTCTGGCAATCATTGCCATATATGACACCTGTAGCTAGAAACAGTAAATTTTCCACCTTGACTAATTAATAGCACTTTATTTTTATATTTCTTTTTTTTTAAAGATTTTATTTCTTTTTTTTTTTTTAGAAAGAGGGGAAGGGAGAGAGGCATAGAGGGAGAGAGACATCAATGTATGGTTGTTTTTCACCTGCCTCCTGCCACAGACATGGCTGGAGACCTGGTTTGCAACCTGGTTATGTGCCCTGGCTGGGGAATTGAACCTGTGACTTTTGGGTTCTCAGGCCGGTGCCTTATCCACTGTGCCACCAGCCAGGGCTAACTTTTATATTTCTTTTTATTGATAATGTACCTCTTTTTGCCAACATAAATTTAACCTAGGAGACATACCAAGTGACAGGAAAAGATATACATTTATTTATTTTACCTGCCATTTGATCATTATGCAAGTCAAGAAGTGATGAGTATTTGCCACTCATCATTTAGTATTTGCCACTCATCATTTAGCGCTCACTAATTGCACTCTTCCCTTTGTCTATAATGCCTTCTCTCTTCTGTGTACCTGGTGAACCAACCAACGTCACCTGATATGCCAGGCTTTCCCTTACCCTTTCAGTCAAATAAATCTCTCCTTTTCATTCCATAGTATTTAAAAACCTAATTATAGAATTCATCACATTGTATTAGGGTTATTCAGTTCAGATCCTAGCCTTGAGTTGTGTTCAAGAAAGCACTCAGAAAAGTTTTAGCCCATTAGAGATCTATTTGTATGTAGGATTAAAAATTTCTAGGAAATAACTTATTATAGAGGTAATAAGAATGAAGGTAATAATGTAAGTTCCTCAATCCTATGAACTTGGTGAATAATTCCTGGGGATAGTACACTAGTATTCATATCCTTTTATTGCTTGCCTGAAATAAGTGTGACTAAAATTTTGAACAGCTTTCTTTTTTTCGTTCTTTCTTCTTGTTTTTTTTTGTTTGTTTGTTGTTGTTGTTGTTTTTTGTTTGTTTGTTTTAGGAACCAAATAAGCTCTTGAGAGTTTAAGATATCAACATTGTTGGTGGCAATTTTCTTCAGCACAGTTTTTGCATGGAGCATAGAGCTTTGTGGTATAGACATTAGTGCCAGTCACTTGGCACCAACTTTAGAGCAACTGACTGTAATAACTTTGGTGGGCATCAATTATGTAACTGCTACTTTTGCCTTTGGCAGTCATAAGGCATTTCTTTTTATTTATTTATTTATTTATTTATTTATTTATTTATTTATTTATTTAAATTTTATTGTTGTTGTATTACATCCATCCCCTTTTTGCTCCCCTCTGTCCCCCCACCCACCCACCCATTCCCCCCAAAGTCAATCCCACCTGTTGTCCATGTCCATGGTTCCTTTATACTAGGTTCTTGTCTAAGCTGCTCCCCATCTTTGCCTCTACCTCTCCCTCCCCCCTA
>PVIW01006064.1:0-94058 GCA_004026585.1 Noctilio leporinus | reverse complement strand
ATATGAATACAGTGAATAGGCCTTCAGTGGTCAGGGGAAAAGGGATTGGGGGGAGGGGGCAGGCAGAGGCAAGAAAGGGGAGCAGCTTAGACAAGAACCTAGTATAAAGGAACCATGGACATGGACAACAGGTGGGATTGACTTTGGGGGGAATGGGTGGGTGGGGAGGGGGACAGAGGGGAGCAAAAAGGGGATGGATGTAATACAACAACAATAAAATTAAAAAAAAAAAAAAAATGGGCAAAGGACCTGAACAGACAACTCACTGAGGAAGATATACAAAGGGCCCAGAGGCATATGAGAGAATGCTCAACATCACTAGTTATCAGAGATGCAAATTAAAACCACAATAAGATACCACCTCACACCTGTCAGAATGGCAGTCATCAACAAATCAACAAACAAGTGTTGGTGAGGATGTGGGGCAAAGGGAACCCTCGTGCACTGTTGGTGGGAATGCAGGCTAGTACAGCCACTGTGGAAAACAGTATGAGGTTTCCTTAAAAAACTAAAAATGGAACTGCCTTTTGATCGAGCAATTCCACTACTTGGACTATACCCAAAGAATCCTGAAACACCAATTCATAAGAACCTATGTACACCTATGTTTATAGCAGCACTATTTACAATAGCCAAGTGCTGGAAACAGCCTAAGTGCCCATCAGTGGGTGATTGGATCAAAACACTTTGGTATATTTACACAATAGAATACTATGCAGCAGAAAGAAAGAAGGAACTTGTACCCTTTGCAACAACATGGATGGAACTGGAGAGTATTATGCTTAGTGAAATAAGCCAATCAGTGAAGGACAAATAAAATAAAATGTACAAAAAAAAAAAGTGAATGATTTAAAAAAAAAAAAAAAGATTTTACTTCCTGGCAATTTCTGTCAGTTTGGTTTGAATAAACTCATAAAAATTCTTACAAAAAAAAAAAATAATATAATTTGCTTCTGTCCTATTGTGCTGTTTGGAATTGTGTATTAGTCTGAAGTTAATCAGCTAATTTGTTTTGTAATTGACATTTTATTTACATATTATAAAATTATTTTGAGGTGTACAGCTTAGTGGTTTTTGATGTGTTTACAGCCATCACCACTGACTTAATTTCATTTTTATCACTCCAAAAAGAAGTCCTGTATTCATTAGCAATCATTTCCCATTTCTCCTCACCATTCCTCCAGCCCAAGGCAGCTACTGATAAATATTCTCTATGGATTTACCTATTCTGCACGTTTCTTATAAATGGAATCATAATATGTGGCTTCTGTTGTTTGGTTTCTTTAACTTAGCATCATGTTTTCAAGGTTTATCTATATGTGGTGGCATTTTTGAAAACTTCATTTCTTTTCATGGCTGAATGATATTCTATTGTATAAGTACAAGGCTGTCAAAGTATCTGGCCATGTAATATGAAAAATATTTTTTGAGACATTTATTAAAGAAGATATACATTACAAGAAACATTGTACAAAGGACAATGAAGCATCAGTCTCCTTCAAAAGTAGGCACCTTGGGACCTCACACTGTAATCCCAATTACCATTAGCTGCCCTTATGTATTTTCCTGAATCTCACCAATGGTATGAAATCTCTTCCTTTTCAAAGGTGATTATAGTTTTGGGAAAAGCCAGCCATTTCAGGGCACTGTATCTGGGCTGTATTGGGGCTGAGTCATCTGGATGATTTGATGTTTTGTCAAAAAACTGCAGGAGATGTGATGCATGAGTGGGTATGTTGTTGTGATGAAGTTGTCAATCACCAGTGCCCATAGCCGTGGCCTTCTGAATCATCTGAATAGTTTCCACAGAGGAATGTACAAGCATAAAGCAAAATTTGATGCATATTTGTTGCTCTACTTGCTCAGTCCTTTTGAATGCAACAGCCACACAGTACACATGCTTTCAACAGCGTTTACCACCCCTACTGACTAGTACAGTGAAGTTGTCAATGTTCATACACATGCATTCCTGTCCACTCTCCTTGGCTACCAGGTTACATCAATGTTGCACAAGTGCTCTTGTTAATATTAACAGTAGTTGGACCTTTTCCTAACCACATTGTATCTGTTCATTGTCAATTTATGGACATTTGAGTTGTTTCCATTCTTCGGCTATTATAAATAATGCTGCTGTGAACATTCACGTATAAGGTATTGTGTGATTGTATGTTTTCAATTTTCTTAAGACTCTCTGGATCATATAGTTACTCTACATTTATCATTTTGAGAATTCCAAATTTTTCCAAGGTGGCTGCACTATTTTCCGTTCCTGCAGTAATATATGAGGACTCTACTTTTCTCCACATCCTCACCAACACTTGTTATTACCAGTCTTTTTGATTATTGTCGTGCTAGTGAATGTAAGTGGTTTTTGTATGGTTTTGTGATGTTATATTCTCATCAGATCATAAAGGAGGCAAATAATGATAGATGAACTTAACTTTAAATATTCTTATCTGTAATTAAAAGTCGAATTTTTACTTTGCAAAAGGATAAGATTACTTGAACTTTTCCATATCAAATATTTAATCCTGCTTTTAACTCTGCAGCTAAACATTTAATAGGATGCTTCTTAGTTCATTTACTTCATATTTTGATTTACCCAGATTGTATTTACATACAACTTTTTAGCAACATATGCTATTTAAAGCAGAGATGTATCATTACATGGGACTTGTGTAACCTGGGTTTTCACTGGGATGATAATGTATCAAATATCTTTAGCAAATGTTACTGCATATAAGGATTATCAGTAATGTTGGACTATAACTTTCTTATCTTTGAACAAATATAAATTTAATATTATATTTATAAGCAGTATTCTGTAATTTTAGGTAAATATCTTTTAGTGTTATAGATCCTGTGGGTGAGTCAGCATGAAGCAGCAGATTGTCTTTTGAATGCTGCAAATTAAGTAAAGAATACCAAAATGAATGTGTTCACAGAGAATTGTGGTTGGGCTACAATTCTAACTTCCGTGTAGTTTTGAAAGATTCTTGTGTTCTGGATTGTAATTTATGTCTATTTCTGAGTGGAATGGCACACTCCCTAGAGGAGGTCTTTCTGGGCTAGTCTGTAACCACCTATGGAAGGGAGAAACATTTCATCCACTTTCTGATATTAGGGAGCAAAGCTCTTGTAAAAAGTTATTTATTTTAATATAATTCATGCTTTTCTATGTGTCATGCTGCAGCTTTATCGCTATGCCACAACTCAAGCAACGACCAGCAGAAATTCTCTCTTGACAGATGTAATCGCCGCTTATCAAAGATTCTGCTCTCGGCCTCCAAAAGGTAATCACTTAGATGTGACTATAATGTTCTACCTTCTTGTTACAGAGCCACACTGCAGTAAGTGTTTACTAAGTAGGTGCCTAGGTGGTGTTTCAGATTGCCTTGTCCTATAACCCCTGCTTCTTCCTGTCTGATTCAATGATGAAAATGTGCTTACCTTCACATATGACACTTGTAATGAAATTGGCATGCAAATGAGAATTCTTCCTTTTATACGCCTGGGATGTAAACTGTATTAGACTGGTTTAGTCCTATATAAAGAATGTTATTCTTTTTAGCTTATGCTTTTTAATGATGTATCAATTGCTTTAAAAATGAACACACACAAGACCTGATGACTTTTAATTTGAGGATATGTATTTTCTTTCCCTTTCTAACAGGATTTGAAAAGTACTTTCCTAATGGAAAAAATGGGAAAAAAGCTAGTGAATCTAAAGAAGTTACAGGGGGAAAAAAAGGTACCTTTTAAGAAAATTATGTTTGAACTTACTGTTGGCCTCTTAACACATGATATTGGTGACAGTTTTCACTGAACAAAGAGTGTTACCTTAAGGTAGTTCTGAAACTTGTAGGTTACAAGTACATATTATAGACCCCAGTGTCTTATTTTACCTTTAATTTTCACTTTATATTTCCTTGTTACTTTTCAAGTTGAATTAATTTAAGGTCACCTTAAGAGAAATTTAATCATCTCTCATATTTAACTGTGTATTTAATGAATATATTTGGCACATAATTTAAGCCACTGAGAAAAATCTTAGAAGCCTAATATATACAATTTATTTGACAAAGTAAAAATTTCAAATTGTTCTTTAGAGCCTTAAAGGATTCAGAGAGGGTTTCCTAGAGCTGCCTGACTGGGGGTACCATATGGGCTTTGAGCCTCCTATGTTTCCTATTTCACATTTGTAATGGCATTTAGCACAATGCCTGGCACACGTTGATATTTAATTGGCATCTTTTCTTTTTAGGGAAATGCAAGGAAAAATATAAATCCCCTATTTTTAAATCAACTTGCATTTAGTTAGAGAGACAAATATATACTCAAAGTATTTGAGGAATTAAAGCAAGACCAAGGGAAAAGGGAAGGGAGAAGCACTTGTGTGGGCTAATTGGAGCATTGGTGACACAGGTGACTCCCACATGTTGCCCAGGGTATGGTAGATAGTCTTTTAATCTTGGTTTGGGCGCTGATTAATATTAATAGGTCTAATTTTTAAACACAACTTGTTTGGTACCTTTTGCATACCTATTACTTTGTCCCAGACTAGTGGAGTGTTTTCAAACAACTTTAGAAATGTACTGTTTCCCAGCCCTGTACCTCACTATGGATAGGGCTTGTTTCTCTCAGACCTTGTCTCACTTAAGACAGGTGCATGAGCTCCTTGTATGCATCATGGTGGGGTGAGCATGTCAGGAAGCCACAGTATCATGTAGCTACTAGGGGGTGAGTGAATGCTGTAGCCTTTCACCCTCCACAATAGAGGGGTGGCTTCATAGTGGTTGAAGATATTAGTGTTATATGTGGGTCTTTAAGAAGATAGAAAAATGGGAAGAAAGGAAGATATTAGTGACTACATTAGTTTCTTAGGGCTGCCATAACAGTACAAACAGGTGTTGTAAGCAACAGAAACATGTGTCTCACAAATCTGGAGGCTGCACAGCCAAAATCACTGTCATTGACGAAGTTAGTTCCTTTTGAGGGTTGCAAGAGAATGTCCTGTGCCTTTCTCCTTGCCTGTAGATGGTTGTCTTCACTGTATCTCTCCACTTAGCCTTTTCTGCGCATGGTCTGTGTCCAAATTTCCCCTTTTTATGAAACACCAATTATATTGGATTAGGACCTCTTTTTAACTTCTGCAATGACCTCATCTCTAAGTATGATCACTGGGGGTTACAACTTCAACATCTGAATTGGCAGGGATGGGAGGGATAAGTTGAACCCATAACAGTGACAAATTTCAGATTCTTGCAGACTAATTTTATGTGGGTGTTTTTTTTTTTCCCAGTGATCAGACTCCTGTCTTTCCTACAGAAGAAACTGTTAACAGTGTTCGTTTTGTGGGAGTGGGAAGGCAGAGAGCACTTACTTTTTATTTTTAAGTAGAAACTCAGGAATTTACTTACCTACATTCACATCCTAACTCTGTCACTTAGTTACTGTCATTTAGCACCATAACAAATAACAAGTTATTTAAACTACAATTTGTTCATCTGTAAAACGGGTGTGCTTATTGTGTTATTGGATCATTGTGCGGATTTCATGAGATAATGTATATGAAATACTGACATGTCTCCTTGAATGTTAACTCTGTATTAGTCTCATCCTTCCTCAGTACTTTTTAAACTGATCAGTCACCATAATGTATTTGCAATGTCTTTTATTAACTATTAATGGAAACATTGTTGAAAGATATAAAAACCTGCTATACTTTTGTATGTGCTATTTATTTATGAACAGAATCAAAGTCAGCTGCTACCCCGAGACCTTCTGGAGGAGGAGTTGGTGGTGGTGGAAAACGAGGTGGCAAGAAAGATGATTCTCACTGGTGGTCCAGGTTTCAAAAGGTTTGATTCTAAACTGTATTAATTTTGAGGATCTGGGGGCCCCAGGAAAGTTAGAAGTTATTAATGGCATTGGGAGAAATTTGTGTCCAGCGTAACATAGATCATATGACGTTATCTTTTTCTTTGTCTAGGGTGACTTCCCATGGGATGATAAGGAATTCAGGATGTACTTTCTTTGGACTGCTCTGTTTTGGGGTGGAGTGATGTTTTACTTCCTGTTCAAGAACTCTGGAAGAGAAATCACATGGAAGGACTTTGTCAATAACTATCTTTCCAAAGGAGTAGTAAGTCTTTTATGGGATTGGTGGCTGTTGTGGTTAAAAAGGTGAAACTCCTCAGTGGATACGGTGCCAGCCTAGGAACTCAGAGGTCACTGGTTTGATTCCCAGCCAGGGCACATAACCAGGTTGCAAGTCAGGTCCCAGCCAGGTCTGTAGCTGGAGGCAAGTGAAATTCAACCAACCATACATGGATGCTTCTCTCCCTCTCTGCCTCCTTCCCTTCCCCTGTGTCTAAAAATAATGAATAAAATCTTTAAAAAATAAAAAGGTGAAACTTAGTTGTTTAGACCAATAAAGTGATAGTCAACAAGCTAGCCAAGTTTGTCCATTGTAAAGTTACTGTTTTCATATTGGATTTTTTTTAAGCTGAAAAGTGCTGCGACCAAAAAACCTATTTGTTTTGATTTAGCAATCCCCAAATTTACTGCAAAATCCTTTTGTTTCACTTCATACAAGAACCTGGTTTGGGGACCACTGCTTCCACCTCTTGCTCTGGCAGCCCACTGTCTGCTTGGCTTGTTTACTTCTCCCTGGTGTAGTGTGGCAGCATCTCGGGGCTCCTTTACAGCCTTACTGCTTTAGTCTGCTATGGGCTTGGGATTGGGTGAATCAGCCACTCAGATTGTTTAAAGTGAGACCAGACAGGCTGTGAAGGGCCACTCCAGAGCCTTTGTCACTGCTGGCTGGGCCTCTACCCATTGAGACCCTATTTTAGCATTTTAAAGATGCTGTTGATTATAAGACAGACATTATGTATTACTAAGTAAAAGCTTTCAAAGAAACTTAAATATCATAGTTTCTGATCTATTAAAATATAAAAAATGTCCATGTTAGAATTGATAAACTATAAGTAAGAACCAGAATTAGGCCTGTTTTGTAACCTCGGGAAATTATTTAACCTGAATACTGGATTTTTCACCAATGAAATGGGTAAAATAAAGGTATTAATACTTATCATTAAGTATCATTAAGTATTATGAAGAATCAAAGATTATTTTTAAAGATTACGTAGTAAGGTAAGGATGGGAAAAATGAAAATGATTACGCAGATTTTAGGAGCAGGTGTTTCCCTCATGAAAGTGACAATATTTATAATTCCCAGATTTTGTGGGATGCCTACTTTTTTGTATGGAGAGGCTACACAGCTGTTCTTCCCAGGGTGGTGACAGATCCTCAGGGAGGATTCTCCATAGCTGTGTCTTCTCTTGACAAGCTGGTTTTAAGGAATTATATACCATTGCCCTGGCATTTTTATGGGGATAGAGTACTTTAGTTGCTTCTTTCTAGCAGGACCATCTTTAGGAACAGTCAGTCTCCTATTCCAGCTTATTCTGGAATTTTCTGGGGCTCCCTCACTTTCCAATTTGACTTGTACCTTCCAGATTTCCCACCAAGGCAGACCATTTTAACAAGAAGTAAGCTGATGCTCTGAATCAACCAAACACCCTGGGATAAGATTAAGAGTGTTCTTAAAATCCAACATAGTTAGAAAGTTACAGAAAAAAAAAATAAGTTTAAACCATTTTATATTCATGGAGTGGTAAAAATGAACAAGTCCTGTAATAGCAAGTAAAGATATAGGATAGTAGGCATATTTTGCCAGAGAGTGTGAATTGGAGAGCAGTTTGACACTGTCTAGTGAAAATGAAGATGTGTGTACCCTGCATCCCAGCCTTACTGATCCATCTATAGTGCATGTCCCAGGGAAATTTTTGAAGATGTGTCCAAGAGAAATGTTCATAATAGTGTTGTTGGTGATGGTGAACCTTTTGAAAGAGCCTAAATATTGTTAACTGGAGAATGGATAAGTGACTTGTGTGCTCATGGAATGGAATACCCCACAGAACTGACATGTCAGCACCGGTCAACTTCCCAGAAATAACTGGATGAAAAGGGGCGTTGTAGAAGTATACGTACCAAGAAAGACCATTTTTAAAGTTTAGAAATAGGCAAAAGTGAGTATACATTTAGAGTTACTTGTGAGTTATACAAGTGCTTTGGGATAGTCAGCACCTAATACAAAAAGTGGTAACCTCTGGGGATGAGAGGCCTGGAATGTTGGTTTCAGTAGTGTTTCTGATGTTTTATTTCTCAAGCCAGAGCAAGCAACATCGGACATCCTTATGTTATTCATTATTATTCTTCGTGTGTCTGAAATATCATGCATTTTAAGTAAGCTTGAAAGAATATCTCAGGTCTTTTCTGTAAATTTATGTTTCATTACTTAACTTTTTGAAATTTCAGGTAGACAGACTGGAAGTCGTCAACAAGCGATTTGTTCGAGTGACTTTCACACCAGGAAAAACGCCTGTTGATGGGGTAAGTGATTTTGTTAATTGATGGAAATTAGCTGTAAGTTAACTTTTCATATTTAAAGCTGAAAAGCTCACATCCCCTCACACTGCAGTAGCTTAATGCACTGGACATACTAGCATTGGGCAGTGTAGCAGTTGTAATCTTCACCACCCTGGGTGAGAATGTACATGTTGTATATATAATTGTGATGTGAAGATTGGATCAGTGGTTTTTGGTTTGAGTAATCATTTTGGCTGTACATTTAGGAAACAGTGAGTGAAATTTCAGTTTTTAGTATACCAGTATCATCTATGATTTTTCAAGACATGTGCTGCTGGGATGGGGCAATATTTTAAGGAAAACTAGAGCTGATGGTTACCATCACTCTCTGTCTGATAAAAAGATAAACATCAGTAAATAGAAGAGTGGTTGTGAAGCCATATGACTCTGGCATTTTATTTTTAGGAGTTATTTTATTTGTCTTAATTTTTTTCTATTTTTTTCACCTTATGATGAAACAAATGGTCATTAGTAACTAAGCTTTTTGGAAAGGGAGAGCAGTGGGGTAAAATGGGATGAATGTAATACAACAACAATAAAATTAAATTTAAAAAAGTAACTAAAGTTTTTTCCCATAGCCATTCCATAGACTTCAGTGTTGGGAATTGAATTGGCACTCCTCTTAAGAAGACTGTTTAGCCCTGGCTCGTGGCACAGTGGATGAGGTCCCAACCTGCAAACCCAGGGGTCACTGATTCGATTCCTAGCCAGGGCACATGGCCAGGTCGTGGACCAGGTCTCCAGCCAGGTCTGTGGCTGGAGGCAGGTTGAAAGGCAACCATGCATGGATATTTCTTGCCCTCTCTGCCTCTCTTCCTTCCCTTCTCTATGGAAATAATAAATAAAATTAAAAAAAAAAAAAAAAAGTATATATGTCAGCAGTTTTGAAAGATGAACACAGCAAATAATTTTGTTTCAGTAATAATCCTAGGGAAATAATTAAGGATGCATGTAAAGATGTCCGTATACAAGGATGTTCTCCAAAACATTGTTTATAGAGCCAAAAATTAGAAATAGATAAGTGTCCACATTAGGCTCCTGGTTAATGTTAGAGCTCCTAGTTTCTCTGAGCTTTACTTTCCTCCCTGCTGGAGCAGTGGCTGTCAGTGGGCAGAACCGTTCCCAGAGGGCGAGTTTCACATTTAGAACTGACAGGCACAAGCATTTATGTATTGAAATTCATGCCATTTTATTATAGATTACTTTCTTTTTCTTTCTCTTTAATGTTATTGTTAAGGATTTTATTGGTTTCATTTTATTATAAATTGCTTTCTTTTTCCCTTTAATGTTATAGCTAAGGTTTTACATTGATTTCTTTTCAAAATTGTACATGTGCTTCAAGACTGTAAAGGGAGTATTATGAAATTTTGAAGGAATGGCCTTAAAATTGCTAATAGTGTGTATCTCTGGGCATTGAAATTATAGATACTTATTTTCTTTTATTTTTTATAAGATTTATTTATCTATTTTTAGAGGAGAAAAGAGGAAGAGACATCATTAGTCAGTGGCTTATCACACACCCCCAACTGGGGACCTGGTCCACAACCCAGGCATGTGCCCTGACTGGGAATCAGACCAGCTACCTTTTCATTCGCAGGCTGACACCCAATCCACTGTGCCACACCAGCCAGGGCTAGATGCTTATTTTCTTTGTGTTTTCTTAGTTTTCAACAGAGAACATGTTTTACCTGCTGGGCAGATTTTATATTGAACTTTCAGAAATGGATATAAGATTTTTAGTGTATTACTACTTGTAGAGTAGCAACATTAATGACTGTGCTATATTTATACAACACAGGTTTTGGAGTATGAAAGATTTGGCTTCACATCAGTACTTCTCTTTTATTAGCTGTATACCTTACTCCTCTAAGCCTTGGTTTCTTCATCTTTAAAAATGGGAGCAACAGTTATACTGTTTTAAGGCTTAGTGCTTAAATGAGAATTGTGAAAGTTGGTGGTGGTTTTCAAACATCAAGGTGCATAGGAATCACCTAGAGTGCTAGGCCCCATCCCCATAGGGTCTTAATCAAGCCTTTGTCCCCAGAATCTCCATGCTGCTGGCCCTGATACTCAGATGTGAATCTTACATTTAGCATATTACCCAGTAGTAGATTATAAATTAGGAATTGTCAATTACTTGTGGTTAATCTATTACTGAAATGTTTTGAGGCTTGTAACCACAGGAATTTTGTAGCTTTGTCTGAACAGTTTACCAAGGATTATTCTATTATAAAACTCTCCATCTTTTGTTTTTATTTTTATTTATTGGTTTTAGAGAGAGAAAAGGGGGGAGAGAAAAAAACATTGATTTGTTGTTCCTCTTATTTACTCATTCATTGGTTGATTCTTTAATGTACTCTGACCAGAGACAGAACCTGCAACCTTGGGGTACTGGAACAACTAACCAACCCAGCTACCGGGGTTTTTTGTTTTTTGATAGGTAGAAAGAAATACCAGAGGGATATTTCCCACCCAGAAACACTGGTTGGAGGGGGGAATATGGGATGATATGTTGTACACTTCTGAATTGTCTGAATTTTATATCCTAGATTTACTATTTTGACTTAAATTATTTTCTAAAGCAATCGCGTGTTTAAGGATGAATAAAATCTTTATGTGCTGTGAAAGGTAGCTGATACTTAGAGTATTGAAACAGAATCTTCTTCGTAGTAAAACTCCATAAATGCAAGTTATGATTAGTGTTGTGTAGTATAAGAGAGGTAGTATGATCTGATATTTATGGTCAGTGGCTCTGGAGCCAGATGGTTTGGGTTCGTATTCAGCCACTTAACCACTGGATGCATAAGGCCACCCATATTATTCTCTCATCTGTGACACAGGGACAGTGTAAGTCAAGGCTGATACAGCGCAATAGGGAGTGTTTCTTAACCGGAGGAATATTGCCATTGCTTCAGGCCCTTTGGGTATTCCTCCACAGGGCCTCAGAAACTCACCAGGTTGAATGAATAGAAGTGTAAGGGTAACGTTGAGGGTGCCTTTTAATATTAATGTTTGGTTATCGCCCCTGGTGATAGTACCTACTTCTTTAGAGTGGCTCTGAAGGTTGAGTGAGTTAGTGTATATATGGGCTTAGAATAATACTGACATTTTGTAAGTGCTCAATAAACTTCTGTTGTTATTACAGTGTCATGTTAGCTTTTAGTGTGGAAATAGGTAGCCTAGAAATAACTGGAAAATGGAGAAGAGGTAAAAGAAGTATTTTTATTTATAAAAAAGATTGTGGCCCTGGCTGGTAACACAGTGGGTAAGGTGCCGGCCTGCGAACCCAAAGGTCGCAGGTTGGATTCCCCAGCCAGGGCACATAACCAGGTTGCAAACCAGGTCTCCAGTCAGATCTGTGGCTGGAGGCAGATGAAAAGCAACCATACATTGATCTGCCTCTCTCTCTCTCTGCCTCTCTCCCTTTCCCTCTTTCTAGAAATAATGAGATGAAATCTTTAAAAAAAAAAAAATTGTGTTTTCAAGTAGGTTTTTTATTCTTTAGAATTTACAATTTTAGAACTACTGAGGAGTAATTGCTAAAGCAATGCTTATTTGCCAAGGATTGCCAGGTATTCTCACTAAGTGAAAATCACTATCATTAAAACCAGCCTTTTATTATTGTTGGGTTTTTTAATTTGTAAATTTTCAGTAGTTCTAAAAACTTCTTTAAAAGTTGAACCCTTTAGTGAATTAAATTCTTTTCTTTCCTCTTCATTCTTAGGATGTTTTGTTTTTCTATTTTTCATAGCAATACGTCTGGTTTAATATTGGCAGTGTGGACACCTTTGAGCGGAATCTGGAAACTTTACAGCAGGAATTGGGCATAGAAGGGGAGAATCGGGTACCTGTTGTCTACATTGCTGAAAATGATGGGTAAGAAGCAGTGAAAATACATAAACATTGAAAACTGTGGGCTGTACTCTATATGGTTCATGTGTATTCTTTTTTCTTTTTCTTTTTTAAAGACTTTATTTATTTTTAGAGAGAGAAGAAGGAAAAGAGAAAGAGAGGGAGCGAAACATCATTGTACAAGAGATACATTGATTGGTTGCCTCTCATGTACCCCCAACTGGGGATTTGGCCCTTGACCCAGGCATGTGGCCTGACTGGGAATCAAACCGGTGACCTTTTGGTTCTCAGACTGGTACTCAATCTACTGAGCTACACTAGCCATGGCTGGCCAGCTTTTAAAAAACTATTAGTAATTTAACTAGTTTTTGCTAGTAGCTGATTTTTTTATGCATTTATATTTTCATGGTGAAGCAGTGATTTGGGGTATTAATGTCCAATGTACTTTTAGTAGGATTTTTCCATAAAGAGCCCCGTTGTGTTGAAGTGTGATATTTCCACCTTTTCGCTATAATCACATTCCTGTTTCAGAGTTTTCCAAGATCTTTAAATAATTTTTCTTCCTCTCTTGTCAGACCTGCTGCTTCCCTTAAGGATTGTCTTTTTTTTTCTTTTTTTTTTTAAAGATTTTATTTATTATTTTTAGAGAGAGGGGAAGGGTGGGAGTCAGAGAGGGAGAGAGACATCAGTGTATGGTTGCCTTTCACCTGCCTCCAGCTAAGGACCTGGCTGGAGACCTGGCTTGCAACCTGGTTATGTGCCCTGGCTGGGGAATTGAACCAGTGACCTTTGGATTCACAGGCTGGTACCTATCCATTGAGCCACCAGCCAAGGCCTGGGATTGTCTTTAATAAGGCCACTTACAAGTCTGAATCTTAGGGCCCACTGATTTGGGAATTATATTGCCTTTCTGTGGTCATCTAGATACACCCAGATCACTTAGGAGTGCCCATTTGCATTCAATACAGAAGGTATACATTGCTGTAGCGTTAGGAGTTGGAGAGTGAAAATAGAAATAAATCTTAGTTTTTATTTTTGGTACATTAAAGAGTAGAAAAAGATAGTTGGTATGTTAATTGTGCTGATAGTTTTGCTCAGTTTTAGGGATTTTCTTGAATCCTGGTTTGTGTAAATCTACAATCTGCTTGCAGTATTTCAATTTAGAGAGCTATTGAAATTATCTCATGTATGATGACTCTTTCAGCCCATAAGGCTGTCATATACAGGGTACGTGCAATGAAATGGCAAAATTTTAGTATATTTTGAAATAAATTTATTCTTATATGTAAATACATAAACATAATCATTACTTTTTTAATTATTCAAAAATGCCTCCATTTGCTACAATAATAGACTTGGTTCAACTTCAGAATCTTTTTTTTTTCAATGTATGGTTGCCTTTCAGCTGCCTCCAGCTACAGATCTGGCTGGAGACCTGGCTTGCAACCTGGTTATGTGCCCTGGCTGGGGAATCGAACCAGCGACCTCTGGGTTCGCAGGCCGGAACCTTATCCACTGTGCTACCAGCCAGGGCTTTGTTTTGTTTTTGACCTAAGACAAACAGATAAACGGCATCCCCAGGCATCAAGTCATTCCCAGGTACATCCCTCCAACAGACGCAAGGTTGAGAGCAGACCAGTTATGCAAATCTCTCAAGCCTGCACAAGCCAGATGAAGTGGCCTGTGCAGCATTCATTACCGTTGGAAAAGCATATACAGCACAGTAATTAATGTTGCTACTCCATAAGCAGTTGGACACTAAAAATTTTATATCCTTATCTGAAAGCTCACTACAAAGTCTTGTCAAACAGGTAATACACGGCCTCTATTGAAAACTAAGAAAATAAAAAGCATCTATACTGTCAACACCCAGAAAGAAAAATAAGTCAGAAATAAAATCTTAAATGTAATATGAAGGAGAAAGAAAAAGTAATTTATAGTAAAATGGTATGAATTTCAATACATAAATGCTTGTACCTACCAATACTAAATGTAAAAAATGTATGCAGGACTTTTGGTGTGCTGTCAACTTAGCACGGATTTGCTGTTTGAACAACATCTCTTCAGAATAAATTGAGGCATTCCAATAAGAGAACTGGAATTTCTACCCAGGCTAATACCAGGATTATATTTAAAAATTTAAGAGAGTGATTCCAAAGAAATTTTTTTAAAACTCATCTATAATGATAGTAAATCATGATTAAGTCTGCATTGTACATAAGTGGTAGATACTGGGAATAAAATATTAATACATATTAAGAACAGGGTTTTTTTTTTTGTCTTTGTGCTTCTACTTGAGTGATAGTAACACTAAGATTCTCCTTGTGCCTCATAAAATATTACAATATTCAGGTTTTATAAAAATAGAACATGTATGCAATTATATAATAAGCAGTTACCAAAAGGTATCTTACAAAACATTTAAAAAGCCAAAAATGAACAGTTGTAAAAGTATGTCACTGTTGTGTGTGGTTCCCTTTTTAGTTCATTCCTCCTGAGCATGTTGCCCACAGTGCTCATCATCGCTTTCCTGCTGTACACCATACGGAGAGGGCCTGCTGGTATTGGTCGAACAGGCCGAGGGATGGGTGGACTCTTCAGTGTTGGAGAAACCACTGCCAAGGTCTTAAAGGATGAGATAGATGTGAAGTTCAAAGATGTGGCTGGCTGTGAGGAGGCCAAGCTAGAGATAATGGAATTTGTGAATTTTTTGAAAAACCCAAAGCAATATCAAGACCTAGGAGCAAAAATCCCAAAGGTAAAATAAACTTTCAGAAGATTATTTTCAATTTATTCATCCAAAAATCTTTGAATTATTTCTTAATCTCTGAAGTTATAATTTTATGAAGCTTGATTACTTATTATAAAGTAGTTATTTCCCTCATCTTTTTTTAAGATTTTTATTTATTCTTAGAGGTGGGGGAAGGGAAGGAGAAAGAGAGGGAGGGAAACATTGGTGGGCTGCCTCTCACATGCACTCCAAATGGACACCAGCTTGCATCCCAGGCATGTGCCCTGACTCGGAATTGAACTGGTGACCTTTCTCTTTGTAGGATGAGGCTCAAGTAACTGCGCAACACCAGCCAGGGCTCTCCCTCTAAACTTTCTAGTCTTTGCTTAACTCAGGAATGTATTTTGGGTTATGTGGCCTATGTGCATGTGTGTTCTTGTGTGTAGTGTGTATATTCCCAAAAGATTTGTGTGTTTTCATGGAAGCCTTCCTTGAGTTGCTTTCCTTCTCCTTCCAGCTGTAGGACACCCCACTTCTCAGCTGTAGTGCCTTGTTGCCACCCAGTTGCCCCTCCTTCAGCAGGTACGAATAGATGCTCTGCCTGAACTTGGCACTGGGATTCATGGCACAGCACTTAGAGAAGAGCCAGGCAGCACTAATTCTTGCCTGCCTTCCTGTCCTCCCAGCAGACATTCCTGTGACCACTCTTAGTGATGGGCTGGCTTCACTGATTTTTATACTCCCAGGGCCAGCCTCAGTCATTAAGTAAATGAATCAAAAAGTTTTAAACTAATTCTTCTAAATATCCATTAGTAAAGTTTTTACTTTAAAGGAATCATTTGTAAAGGGAATCATCATTTCCTTGATTTCATGTCCTACCTATATGGATAAAAAGTCACTTTTATAATTTGCTAATAACTTAAGTTCCTGTACACATTGTACTTGAGCATTTCCACAACTTAAATAATTAGTGTTTAAGCAAACACATTTTTTTCTTTTTAGGTTTACCATTGGTTATTAGATTTTTACTTCATTTGTGAAACTTTAAAGGGAAGAAAATAAGCAGACTGTAAATTGGTAGTGTAATGTTTGTATCTCTTTGAATTATTTAAGTAAACACTAAAAATTTACAAAATAAGGGAATTATTTGAGATTTCACATTCTGATTAAATTTTTAAAAATAGTAGTCTCTACTAATACTTTCCTTCCTCTTACTAATGTGAGTATTCTACCATACTTGAAATGTTTAAAAAATATTTAATATATATCACTAAAATTTATCCACATTTATCCCTAGAAATATGTAAAACTTTTCTGAATTCCTAATTAAATACACTTTCTCTTTCTTATATCTGAAGGGCGCCATTCTCACCGGTCCTCCAGGCACAGGGAAAACGCTACTAGCTAAGGCCACAGCTGGAGAAGCCAACGTCCCTTTCATCACTGTTAGTGGGTCTGAGTTTTTGGAGATGTTTGTTGGTGTGGGCCCAGCTAGAGTAAGTCTTTTGTTTTATTCTCTCACTTTTTTTTTTTTTTTTTTAAGATCTTAAAAAAATTATTTACTTTTAGATACAGGGGAAGGGAGGGAGAAAGCAAAGGAGAGAAACATGAATATGTGAGAGGTACATAAATCAATTGCTTCTCACTTGTCTTTAACTGGAGACCTGGCCTGCAACCCAGGCATGTGCCCTTTTGGTACACAGGCTGGTGCTCAGTCTATTGAGCCACACCAGTTAGGGCCTCTTAATATATTCTAATGATGCAGCTTCCTCCTCCTTCTCCTTCTCCTCCCCCTCCTCCTTTGTTCCTCTGAAATGGGGATTTGGGAAAGAGGCCCTATGCCCTGGAATCTGTGGAGTGACCCCTTACCAGTCACTGCCTTAAACAAAGCCTCAGCAAAGTCTGTGACTTTAACCAACTCTCCCCACCCTGACCAGCACTCTATAGCCTGTTAACTGGATTCTCTTTTTTTGCCATCTCCATGCCAGGAGGATGGGTGGTCAGAGAGGAGACAGCTTGAAGCTGGTTGTTTAGAGGACCGTGGCTGTGCTAGTCATTGGAGAGAAGGGTGATTGAAGAGGTGATCAGGGAACTGAGACCAAGACCCACACAGATGTGGAAATCACTAAAAGAATCGTTCCTGGTACAGGTGGGGGTGGGGGTGGGGGCGTAGGGAATCAGGCCAGTGGATGACTAGATGACTAGAATTCCTGCCTCAGTGAGCAGGGAGTATTCCCACAGAATTATTTTGGGGTGTGAAGTGGCCCCTGGACTGCAACTGGTCTGGAGAGAAAGATTTTAAAAACCTAGTTAAGAGCTTTGCAGAGACAGCCAAATTTCAGTTTAAGCAAGGAGATGAAGGAAGAATTCAGGGAAAAGCTTGAGAGGGTGGAGGCCTGTTTATTACAGATCTGCAATTCAGAGGGGTGGCCGTAGAGAGATATGAATTGTGTTAAAGGTTATGCTCAGAGCAGTGTAGCACAAAAATCTCAGAAGTCCAGGCAGGGGAGGGTGATGGGAGACTTGGACTTCTGATGAGGAAAATAAAAGGGATATGAGGTATAGGGAGTTTGTCTCTGGATCTCGCTGTGGGGGTAGGTTGGTAGAGGGAAATCCTGAACTCTCACTGATTGTGAGGCACAGTGATTACTATTCCTTCTTCAACCCACCTAAATGCTTTTTGGGACAGAATATGCATGCAGGAGCCTCACAACTGCTCCTATTGATGACAGGGATGAGGACAGGACATCATCAGACACTCTGGGGTTGATTGATGGGTGGACTTGGGTAGGTCATGCATGCCTTTGCTTTCTGTGTAAGTGTTGCCTAGATCATTTAGTAAGTCTCTTGTTTGTTAATAATTACCTCAGACATGAAATGGGAATTTCAGAGTAGTTTGAACTTTTAAGCTGGAAATGTAAAGTTTATAGTGCTACTGTATTATATTTTTGTAGGCTAAAGATATGTATTACTAATTTGTTAATGAAATAAAAATAACATGTTGCTAGTGTTTATTACATATACACTCACCTTAAATCATTTAACCACAAAGTTATGTGCCACTGCAACTTCTTTGCTACTTGTAACTTTTAAAATATTTACTGCGCAATGTTAAATCAAAAAAGATTGTCTTCCGGCGAGGCAGAAAACTTGATTTTTTAAATTAGGATTAATATTTGTTTGTCTAGTGACTCTAATGTTTATTTTTCATCCAGGTTCGAGACTTATTTGCCCTTGCTCGGAAGAATGCCCCTTGCATTCTCTTCATTGATGAAATAGATGCCGTGGGAAGGAAGAGAGGAAGAGGCAACTTTGGGGGGCAGAGCGAGCAGGAGAATACACTTAATCAGTTGCTTGTGGAAATGGATGGTGAATATTTGAAGACTTTTGTATTTTAAACTACACTGTCTAATTGTTTCATATGTTATATTGAAAAGGAGAATCCTCATGCTCATACTGAGTACAAAAAAAAGCATTTCTAAAATAGCCTTTTTAAAGGGTCTTTTTTTTTTTTATTGTTGTTGTATTACATCCATCCCCTTTTTGCTCCCCTCTGTCCCCCTCCCCTCCCACCCATTCCCCCCAAAGTCAATCCCACCTGTTGTCCATGTCCATGGTTCCTTTATACTAGGTTCTTGTCTAAGCTGCTCCCCTTCCTTGCCTCTGCCTCCCCCCTCCCCCCAACCCCATTCCCCCTGACCACTGAAGGCCTATTTCTTGTATTCATATACTTGGTTCTGTTTTGCTTGTTGTTAGTTTTGCTCATTATTGTCCTGTAATGGGTGAGATCATATAATATTTGTCCTTCACTGACTGGCTTATTTCACTAAGCATAATACTCTCCAGTTCCATCCATGTTAAAGGCTCTTTTATACCAGCGCAGATAATAGCAAAATATTCTTTCCTGGCAGCCTGCCATAACTTAATATTAGTGTTAAGATGGGATTTGCACCTGGTATTGAATAAGAGAAAAATTGCTGAAATGATTCACAAAAGATTTACAGTTATAGTCTTGTTCTCAAAGCTATGATTCTGAAGTATCAGGAAAACCCATGTGTAACCATGTGTGAATTTGGCAAATTTTGAATACTCTTAAGGTAGTAGCAATCTTTCCATGCTTTTTCTTTTAGTTAAGAAAGCCAATCCTTAGGATGTGCCCAGTTCTTCATGCTATAAGATATGTAGATGCTGGTGGGTGCTTGGAAAGGGAAGAGGCGCAGTGGCAAGTATTGAGCCAGTTTACTGATTGGACATGGTATCCAGAATCAGAAGGTAGAGCTCCTTCCAGTCCACATGTAGCGAGCACCACATGTTTAAGTCACAGAGCCGTATTTGGGGGAAATTGGTATCTGAGCTCTTTCAGAGCAAAGGTCCTAAAGGTATAGACTCTGCAGCCATGGCCTTGACATTTGAGAAATAGCCAATAAAACTGAGGAAGTTGAGCCGGGAGAAGTGGTTGGAGGTAGAGGTTGAGATCTGTCTTCAAATATGCAATGGGCTGTCCCATGGCCCAGGGAGTTTAGACACTTCATTTGAAAATTTGATCTTATTGATTATAAAACATTCTTCAAATTGACAAT
This sequence comes from Noctilio leporinus, assembly GCA_004026585.1. Taxonomy (NCBI): domain Eukaryota; kingdom Metazoa; phylum Chordata; class Mammalia; order Chiroptera; family Noctilionidae; genus Noctilio; species Noctilio leporinus. The sequence continues at coordinate 74,398 of PVIW01006064.1, read as the reverse complement.
CTGACTTTCTAGTTAAATAAATTAAAATCTTTGATAATTTGTCTTTAAAAAATTGATTCCTAAAGTTATGACTAGTATCATTAAGGACAAGATGAATAGTAAGAAAAGTCATTTACATTTGTGACTTAAAACATTAAATAATTGAAAAAATTTTACAGCAGTGGTATATCTGTGGTGTTCATACATTATTCACAGGCACATGGTTACTTTCTGCCTCATGTCACTTAATAATGTTGCATCTTTTGTATTATCTTTTCAGGCTTTAACACAACAACAAATGTGGTCATTTTGGCAGGCACCAATCGACCAGATATCCTAGATCCCGCACTGATGAGGCCAGGGCGCTTTGATAGGCAAATCTTCATTGGTAAGAAGATTTTCATTGAATTGAGTCCAGTTTTTGTGAGGATGGCACTGTTGCATTGTGATTTTTGTTTCCTTAAAAATAATTTCTCAAGGACCACCGGACATAAAAGGAAGAGCCTCTATTTTCAAAGTTCACCTCAGACCACTAAAACTGGACAGTACCTTGGAAAAGGAGAAACTGGCAAGAAAACTTGCATCTTTAACTCCAGGGTTTTCAGGTGAGTGGAACATGACCTTAAATAAATCCCTTAAATCCATGATAGTTGCCAGGTACCAGTTCACCCTGTTACCTCTCATTGTGGTACTTCCGAAGTATACATTTTAACTCCTGTATTGTGGGGAATACAAATCTCAAACGTAAAACAAGTTGAGAAAATAAGTGCATGAACTCCTCTGCACCCATCAACTAGCTATAGGAACAATTCTTAATTTATGTTCAACCTTATCTGTACCTTTACCCTCTTCCCTGTCTTTGAATAATTTGTGACAAGTTCCTTGACAACATAGCATTTTTATCTGTAAATGTTACAGCAGATATTTAGGTTTTTTTTAAAAACAACTCTATTGAGATAAAATGAACATACTATCAAATTCACCTGTGTGTAAAGTGTACAATTCAGTGTTTTTTGTTTTTGTTTTTAAATGGCCTCATATTTATTAATGAATCAATCCACTACTACAGAAGACAAATCATGTTTCCAATAATTCCCTAATTAAGACACCCAGGTGTTCAGGCAGTAGTGATCTTTTCAGTGATTTCAAGAGGCAGATAGCAGGAATAGAGCACAAATATGTAAGCCATTCTGATGTGGTCTTCCTTATAGACCCAGTTTGGTTCTTCTCCAATGCCTCCTCTTGGAGTTGTACCTGATTTTATTACCAGTTTTCATTCGAATCCATTAGGGAATGGGGCGGTTTTGTTTTTATTTCTTGGCCATGAACCTCTTGATCCTGAAAGTCTTGTGAGAAGACATGGCGAAGAAGTATCAACCTCACTCACCGCTATGGCGGAGAAAGAGTGGATTTTACTGTATTTACTAAATATAGTTATGTGACCAATCACTATAATTTAAAAATATGTTCAAACTCCAAAAGAATTCATTAGCAGCCTCTTCCTCCAATCCTAGCCCTAGGCAATCCCTAATCTAATCTACTTTCTGCCTACAGGGTTTTCAATTTTAGTATCTTACATGGATAAGATTTTATAATGTGGTCGTTTAGGCCTGGCTCCTTTCATCTAGCATACTTTCAGAGTTCATCCACACTGTAGCATATATAAGAATTTCATTCTTTTTTTTTTTTTTTTTTTTTTTTAATATTATTATTTTCAGAGAGAGGGCAAGGGAGAGAGGCAGAGAGGGAGAGAAACATCCATGTAGGGTTGTCTTTCACCTGCCTCCAGCTAAGGACCTGGCTGGAGACCTGGCTTGCAGCCTGGTTCTGTGCTCTGGCTGGGAATCAAATCAGCGACTTTTGGATTCATAGGCTGGTGCTTTATCCACTGTGCCACCGGCCAGGGCCATTCTTTTTTTAATGGTTGAATAGTATTTCATTGTACAGATGTACTACATATTATTTATCATTCATCAGTTGATGGACATTTGGATTGTTTCTGTCTTTTGGCTATTGAGAATAATGCCACTATTAACATCCATGTACACATACATACATATACATACATATACATATATATATATAGATATATATATATATGTATACACACACACACACACATATATATATATATATATATATATATATAGTTTTTTTTTTAAGGATTTTATTATTTTCAGAGCAAAGGGAAGAGAGCGAGGCAGAGAGGGAGAGAGACATCCATGCATGGTTGCCTTTCACCTGCCTCCAGCTACACACCTGCCTTGAGACCTGGCTTGCAACCTGGTTATGTGCCCTGGCTGGGAAGCAACCTTTAGGTTCTCAGGCCGGCGCCTTATCCACTGAGCCACCAGCCAGGGCTTATATATGTATTTTAATTGTTATATTACATTCATCTAATTTTTTCCCCTCCCCTTCCCCACCCTCCCTACCCTCCTTATACCCACCCCCACGTAGTCAATCCCACGTGTTGTTTGTGTCCATGGGTCATCCATGCTAGTTCCTTGACTATACTGTTCCCATTCCTTGCCTCCTTCTCCCCCTCCCACACCTCCTCCCCTCTACACACTGAAAGTGTTTCCTGTATTTGTGTCTCTGGTTCTGTTTTGTTTGTTTGTTTGTTCATTAGTCTCCTGTATTAAGTGAGAACATGTGGTATTTAACTTTTGCTGCCTGGCTTATCTCACTAAGCATGATACTGTCCAGTTCCATCCATGCTATCACAAATTGTAGGAGTTCTTTCTTTCTTTCTGCTGCATAGAACTCCATTGTGTAAATGTACCAAAGTTTTTTGATCCATTCATCCACCGAAGGGTACTTAGGTTGTTTCCAGCACTTGGCTATTATAAATAGCACTGCTATGAACATAGGGGTGCGTAGGTTCTTCTGAATTGGTGTTTCAGGATTCTTTGGGTATAATCCTAGCAGTGGAATCATTGGGTCATAGGGCAGTTCTATTTTTAGTTTTTTGAGGAAATTCCATACTGTCTTCAATAGTGGCTGCACCAGTCTGCATTCCCACCAGCAGTGCACCAAGGTTCCCTTTTCTCCACATCCTCACCAGCTGTTGCTGTTTGTTGATTTGTTGATGATGGCCATTCTGACGGGTATGAGGTGGTATCTCATTGTAGTTTTAATTTGCATCTCTGATGGCTAGTGATGTTGAACATTCTTTCGTGTGCCTGTGGTCCCTTTGTATGTCTTTGTCGGAAAAGTGTCTGTTCAGGTCATTTGCCCATTTGTTAATTGGGTTGTTTGTCTCCCTGGTGTTGAGTCGTATTAGCTCTTTATATATTATGGAGATCAGATCCTTGTCTGAGGTGTCATTGGCAAATACGTTTTCCCATATGGTTGGTTCCCTTTTTCTTGATGTTTTCTTTAGCTGAGCAGAAGCTTTTTAGTTTGATGTAGTCCCATTTGTTTATTTGTTCCTTTATTTCCCTTGCCTTGGAAGATAATTTCAGTGAAAATTTTGCTATGTGGGATATCTGCAATATTTTGCCTATGTTTTCTTCTAGGGCTTTTATGGTGGCACTGCTTACGTTTAAGTCTTTTATCCATCTTGAGTTTACTCTGGTGTATGTTGTAATTTTGTGATCTAGTTTCATTTTCCCTCATGTGCCTGTCCAGTTCTCCCAACACCACTTGTTGAAGAGGCTATTTTCACTCCATTTTATGTTTCTTTCCCCTTTGTTGAATATTTGTTTCCCATCGAGTCCTGTGTTTATTTCTGTGCTTTCTATTCTGTTCCATGGATCTGTTTGTCTGTTCTTGTGCCAGTACCAGACTGTTTTGGTTACTGTGGCTTTGTAATATAGCTTGATATCTGGTATTGTAATTCCTCCTACTTCATTCATTTTCATTCTGTCAGGATTGCTGTAGCTATTCAGGGTCTTTTTTGACTCCATGTGAATTTTTTAAATGTTTGTTCTAATTCTGTGAAATATGATGTTGGTATTTTAATAGGGATTGCATTGAATCTATAGATGGCTTTGGATAGTATGGACATTTTAATGATGTTAATTCTTCCCAACCATGAACATGGTATGTGCTTCCATTTATTTGTGTCTTCCTTAATTTCAGTGTTCTGTAGTTTTCTGAGTATAAGTCCTTTACTTTCTTGGTTAAGTTTATTCGTAAGTACTTTATTTTTCTTGTTGCTATGGTAAATGGGATTTGTTTTCTAGCTTCTATCTCTGATGTTTCATTGTTGGTGTATAAAAATGCCTTCAATTTCTGGATATTGACTTTGTATCCAGCTATTTTTCCAAATTCAGTTATTAGGTGTAATAATTTTTTAGTGGACTCTATAGGGTTTTCTACGTACACTATCATGTCATCTGCAAATAATGACAGTTTTGCTTCCTCTTTTCCAATTTGGATACCTTTGATTTCCTTTTTCTTGTCTGATTGTTGTGGCTAGAACTTCCAAGACTGTTGAATAGAAGTGGAGAGAGTGGACAGCCTTGTCTTGTTCCTGATCTTAGGGGGAAAGCTTTTAGTTTTTGCCCATTGAGTATGATTTTATCTTCAGGTGTCACGTATATGGCCTTTATTATGTTGAGGTATGTTCCCTCTATTCCCATCTTCCTGAGGGTTTTAATCATAAAATGGTGCTATACTTTAGCAAATGCTTTTTCAGCATCTATGGATATGATCATACGGTTTTTATCTTTCAGTTTGTTTACATGGTGTAATACATTTATTGATTTGCAAATATTGAACCATCCTTGCATCCCTGGGATGAATCTCACTTGGTCTGGTGTATAATTTTATAATATATTGCTGGATCTGGTTTGCCAATATTTTGTTGAGAATTTTCGTATCTAAGTTCATCAGAGATACTGTCCTGTAGTTTTCTTTCTTTGTTGGGTCTTGACCTGGTTTTGGGATTAGAATAATACTGGCATCATGAAGAGAGTTTGGGAGTCTTTCCTCTTCTTGGATTTTATGGAATAGTTTGAGGAGGATAGGAGTTAGTTCCTCCCTAATTGTTTGGTAAAATTCACCGGTGTAGCCATCTGGACCAGGGCTCTTGTGTGCTGGGAGATTTTTGATTACTTCTTCAATTTCACTAATTGTTATTGGTGTAGTCAGGCTTTCTTCTGCTTCTTGTTTGAGTTTTGGTGTGTTACATATTTCCAGAAATTTGTCCATTTCACCCAGGTTGTCAAATTTCTTATCATATACTCATGTGTATTTATTTCTTAAAATCCTATGTATTTCTGAAGTATCAGTTGTGACTTCTCCTCTGTCATTTCTGATTTTTATTTGGGTCCTCTCTCTTTTTCTCTTACGAGTCTTGATAACGGTTTGTCAATTTTCTTTATCTTTTCAAAGAACCAACTGGATTTGTTGATCCTTTGAATTGTGCTTTTAGTCTCTATGTCATTTAATTCTGGTATGATCTTGATAATTTCCTTCCTTCTGCTTGCTCTGGGCTTTGTTTGTTGTTGCTCTTTTAGTTCTTGAAGCTTTATGGTTAGGTTGTTTGTGTGAGTTTCTTGTAACATTTTTAGGTAGGCCTGTATTGCTATGAATTTCCCCCTGAGGACTGCCTTCACTGTGTCCCATAAATTTTGGGGTATTGTGAGTTCATTTTCATTTGTTTCCAGATACTTTTTGATTTCTTCTTTGATCTCATTATTAGCTCATTCCTTACTTAATAGCATGTTATTCAGTCTCCATGAATTGTATTGTTTTTTGGATTTTTTTCTTGTGATTAGTTTCTGGTTTCAAGCCATTTTGATCTGAGAAGTAGTTTGGTATGATTTCAGTTTTCTTGAATTTATGGAGGCTTGTTTTGTGTCCTATCATGTAGCCTATCTTTGAGCATGTTCCATGTGCATTAGAGAAGAATGTGTATTTTGCTTCTTTGGGGTGAAAAGGTCTGTATATGTCAGTTAAGTCCATTTCATCTAGAGTGTTGTTCAGTGCTACAATGTCCTTGGTGTTTCTTTGCTTGGAAGATCTGTCTATTGTTGATAATGGGGTGCTGAAATTCCCTACTATTAGTGTGTTGCTGTCTATATCCTTCTTGAAGTCCTCCAAGATTTTCCTTATATATTTGGGTGCTCCTATGTTGGGTGCATATATATTTATGAGGGTTATGTTTTCTTGGTGGGTTGTTCCCTTAAATATTATGGAATGCCCTTCTTTGTCTCTTTTTATGTCCTTCATTGTGAAGTCTATTTTGTCTGATGTAAGTATTGCTACCCAGTCCTTTTTTTCATGTCCATGTCCACTTGAAATATATTTTCCATCCCTTCACTTTCAGTCTGTGTCAATCTTTTGTTCTGAGGTGGGTCTCCTGCAGGCAGCACATTTGTAGGTCATGTTTTCTTATCCATTCAACTACCCTATCTCTTTTTATTGGTGCATTTAATCCATTTACATTTAAGGTTATTACTGAGAGGTACTTCTTTTTTTTAAAAAATTTTATTGTTGTATTACATCCATCCCCTTTTTGCTCCCCTCTGTTCCCCTCCCCACCCACCCATTCCCCCCAAAGTCAGTCCTTCTGTTGTCCATGTCCATGGTCCCTTTATGCTAGGTTCTTGTCTAAGTTGCTCCCCTTCTCTCCCTCTGCCTCCCCCCTCCCCCCAACCCCGTTCCCCTTGACCACTGAAGGCCTATTCACTGTATTCATATATTTGGTTCTGTTTTGCTTGTTGTTAGTTTTGTTCATTGTTGTCCTGTAATGGGTGAGATCATATGATATTTGTCCTTCACTGACTGGCTTATTTCACTAAGCATAATACTCTCCAGTTTCATCCATGTTGTTGCAAAGGGTACAAGTTCCTTCTTTCTTTCTGCTATATAGAATTCCATTGTGTAAATGTACCAAAGTTTTTTGATCCAGTCATCCACTGATGGGCACTTAGGCTGTTTCCAGCACTTGGCTATTGTAAATAGTGCTGCTAAGAACATAGGTGTACATAGGTTCTTATGAATTGGTGTTTCAGGCTTCTTTGGGTATAGTCCAAGTAGTGGAATTGCTGGATCAAAAGGCAGTTCCATTTTTAGTTTTTTAAGGAAACTCCATACTGTTTTCCACAGTGGCTGCACCAGCCTCCATTCCCACCAACAGTGTATGAGGGTTCCCTGTGCCCTGCATCCTCGCCAACACTTGTTGTTTGTTGATTTGTTGATGATTGCCATTCATTGACATTTTTTCCCCTTTGTTCCTGTATTCCTCTCTGTTTCATTTTGTTTCTTCATCTTTGTAAAGTAAGCCTTTTAGCATCTCTTGCAGTGCTGTTTTGGTGGAGGTGTATTCTTTTAGCCTTATTTTGTCTGGGAAACTCCTTATTTCACCTTCCATTTTGAATGAGAGCCTAGCTGGGTAGAGTATTCTTGGTTGTAGGCCTTTGTTTTTCATTTCTTGGAGTATTTTTTGCCATCCCCTTCTGGCTTGTATTATTTCTGCTCAGATATCATTTGATAACCTTATTGGCGCTCCCTCATATGTTATTTGCTCTTTCTCTCTTGATGCTTTTAGGATTTTCTCTTTGTCTTTGAAGTTTACCATTTTACCTATGATGTGTCTCGGTGTAGGCCTGTTTGGGTTCATCTTCATTGAGACCGTCTGTGCTTCCTGAACTTGAGTGACCCTTTTGCTCATCATTTTAGGGAAGATTTCTGCATTACTTTTTATTTTTTTTTTAAGGTTTTTAAGAATTTATTATTTTTAGAAGGAGGGAGAGACATCAGTGTGTAGCTGCCTTTCACTTGCCTCCAGGTGAAAGGGTTTGCAGGCTGGTGCCTTAGCCACTGAGCCACCAACCAGGGCTCTGTCATTACTTTTTCAAACAGGTTTTCTATCCCATGCTTCTCTTCTCCTTCTGGTATCCCTGTGATACGGATGTTGTTGCATTTCATGTTGTTCTGTATCTCTCTTAAAACCTCTTCATTCTTTTTCAGCCTTTTTTCATTTTGTTTCAATGTCTGGTTATTTTTTTTTTCCCTGTTGTCCTCCAATTCACTGATCCAGTCCTCTGCTTCATCTAACCTGCTTTGAATTCCTTCTATTGTATTCTTCAGTCCTGAGATTGTGTTCTTCATTTCCTCTTGGTTCTTTCTGAATTTTCCATAAGTTCCTTGTAGTTGCCCTTTGAGTTCAGCTAATTCATTGAGCCTTCTTATAATGATTTCTTTGAATTCCATTTCATGTCTGATCGCTTGCTAGTTTCTATTTCAGTTCTCAGTCTGTCTGGTGATTCCTTCTTTCCTTTTGGCCATGGACTGATTCTTTTTCCCCCATTTTGGGTGTCTGTTATTGCTGGCTGGTTCTGTGTGAATAACTGCAAGGGTGCTTTTGTGGTGTCAAGGGCTACTCCTCCCCCTTCAGCTCCTGGGGAAGGTTTCTGCCTTCGATGGGTGTGCGCCTGGCTCCAAGGGGGAATGACCTGCAGCTTCCTTTGCTCACTGAGGCTCTGAGCTGCCCTCTCCCTGGTGGTGCAGTGGCACAGTTTTCGACCCTCAGGCTGCCCCACTCCTGCTCTCCGGGGGTCTCCCCTCCTCGCCTCTGGCCCCGGGAGGCGCTTCCTCTCTCTCAACCTCTGGAGCTTGGCTGTCACACAATCCCTCCCCTGCAGGAATTCAATTCCTCAATCTCCTCGAGTTTGCGCTCGCTGTACACACTTCACTGCTCAGATTTCTAGTCACCTGGGAGCCTGAAGCTGTCTCTAGTCACAGCCGCCCCTCTGGGCAGAGCTGCCACTGCCCAGAGCCGACTTCGGCCTGCTGGTCCGCTGGTTTGGAACTGTCTCACCTGCTCTCCTGTATGTCTCTGCAGCCTCTGGGCTGTGCACCCCTGAGTCCAGATGCTTACCGCTCCAATTCACAGGGACCTACAGACATCTTGTGCTCCCTACCCTGTCCTCCAGCTGCTCTGGCACTTGAGAACACTGTCAGCACTGCCATCTGCTCTGTTACCATCTTCAAAAACCCATGTACAGATTTTTGCATGGGCATATGTTTTCATTTCTCTTGGCAATATATTTAGAAGTGGAATTGCTGAATCACTTTGTGTGGAAATGCCAGATTTTCCACAGTGGTTGTACCATTTTACACTTCCACCTGCAGTGTCTGAGGGTTCCAGTTACATCACATCCTTGCCAACATTTGTTATTGTTTGTCTTTTTGACTGTAGTCATCCTGGTGGGTGTGAAGTGGTATTTTAAGGTTTTGATGTGTATTTCTCTAATGGCCAGTGATGTTGAACATCCTTTAATGTGCTTATTCTGAGAGTTTTTAAGTGTAAAATGTGATCTTTCTTCCCATCCCCTATCAAAATGAAATAAAAAGGAGCATTTGAAAAGTAAAAGAAGACCAGAACAAGTTTGTTGTCAGAGGAAGATATACATCTGAAATGTCTCAAGGGTTCTAACTTTTCACTTGCTTTGTGTCTTTGGAGTTTGCAATTTATAACATTTTAACATTCATTTGTTGAGCACATACATTTTGTTATAGTTTATTAGCATTATCATAAACTTTGTCTGAAAAGTTAATTCAAAGAGCTTCATGGCTCTAGAAACCATTTAGCAAATTTCACATGTTTAACTTTTGTTTTAATGAACTAGGTTACTTTAATACATATCATTTTTATTACGTTTCAGCGTATTGTGTAATATCTACCTAAGTCACTTTCCCACCAGAAATGGAACTAACTTAATTAACAGGCATATTTAAATGTTATCTTAGTTTGCTATTTTATGAGCCATATTGTATATAAAGGTAAATATCTGCCTGTAATAATCTATTTACTACTAATACTTATACCACAGTTTAAAGTGCCAGGATATTATCAGGCTGTTATTGAATGCCATAGTATCTTAGGGTTATCATAAATCAAACTGAATTATACTTACATAAAACCCTAATCCAGTGTGCTGGTTGAGAAATTGGCTACGGATTTAGTTGTCCACAATGAGTGACTAATCAGTTTGAGTATATGTATTTGGTGAGTAAGCTGTTCTGCAATTCATTTTGTAGGAGCTGATGTGGCCAATGTCTGTAATGAAGCTGCCTTGATTGCTGCAAGACACCTTTCAGATTCCATAAACCAGAAACACTTTGAACAAGCAATCGAACGAGTGATTGGTGGTAAGGCATTTGAATATAACTCAAGTCAAAAGGCTGAGAAGGTGAATTTGAGGCCACGGATTTCAGGGATTTCTCTGTTTTGGCAAGATCTAGAAGCTAAGAGAACTGTATCTCCTTAGCTGTGAGGTTCACCATGCACCTGCTGTATTATATTCCTTTGGTGCTGTGACTCTTTTCCCTCCCTTGGAGGTAGGTGGCCTAGGTGTTGGTTGAGTCTGAGACAGCAGCCCACACTCTGCCTTTCTTGCATGGGCAGCAAGCAGCGTGATGTCATCCCTAAGTTATACCAATCTATTTTTCAATAAATGCTCACCACCTTCCTATACAAAAATAAATTGAATGTGCTCTATGCTAAATACTTGTATAGGTGATGGATAAACAGCTCTAGTAACTTTAACCAGGAAACGCTTATCTTGCCAGCACAGTGGGGATGCGCATAATGTGTTTTCCTGGCTTTCTAGAGAGCTTACAACTTAATACTCATAAAAACATAATTAGCAATTCAAAAACTTAGGCATTCCAAGGGGAGAAAGGACTATAGTCAGGAGGGTTCCACAAAGGAGGTGAGATTTAAACTGGGCTCAATAGACAGATGGGACACATTGGAACAGTGACACGAACAGATGGAGAAAATGGTTTGGAGATAGTGTTACATACACCCTATGTTTCATGGAGGGAAAATAAACCAGTCAGACTCAAGTTCCTGTGGGAAGTAAAGCAAAATTGAAAAAAAGTTATTTAAGTCTAGATTTTAGAAAGCCTTGAATATTAAGCTCAAGGACTTTTTTAAATGTCTTGTAGCCAGTGTTGAACAAATGTGGGTTTTCTTTTCTGAGCCACTGAGTAATATAATCAATGATAATTTAGGAAAATGAATCTGACTCTGAAAAAGAGAGAAGCATCTGGAGACAGCGAACTTTGCAGTCATTCATGTGAGATAGCAGGCTTTAGTATAGGTAGTTCCGATGGAAATAGGCAAAAAAAGGCTGCAAGAAGAATGAGGTTCTCTGAGGTAGCTAGTTGACAGAAAGTGAGATGTGCCAAGTTTGAGATGGAAACAGGAGGGTCTATGTGGAATTCTGGAACACTACAGTGGTGCAGACTGTGGTTCCTTGGGTACAACAGTGGTGAAAGGATTCTGGGAGCAGGTACCTCATAGGAAGAACAGGGACTCACATAGTAAGCTTTGCCAAATGTAGCAGAGGGGTGAAAAGTGAGTCAGCAGAGTCACCAACGCTTGTGTGCTTACAGACACAGAAGGAGCATATGCAAATAAGGAAGAAGTGCTATTAAAGAAGACTCAGGAGGTTGGAGGAGAAGGGAGACAAGGACAAGGAGAGGTTTATTAAGGAAGAATGACAGCAAGGTCTAGTGATGTGGGGATGTGAGGGAGAATGACCTTTGCATCTGGCAGTGAGACTGTTCTTGGTGACTTTTGACATGAGAGTTTGAACAGAGTGGAGAGTACAAAGCCAGATTAATGGAAATTCCAGTAAAGGTCTAAAGCTAGGATAGCAATGTGCCCAATCTGGGTTAGGTACCAAATAACTAACTATTGAATGAATGAGCACCACTTGTTCTAGAAATTTGTTAATGAAAAGAAAAAAATCTAAGATGACAGAGTTGTTAATGCAATTAAATAATCACTATAGAAATGTGAAAACTGAATATTTTTGCCTTGCTCTAAGTCATGGGGACACTATAAGTGCTTAATACCAAGTGACAGTGTGAAAGAAAGCAGTGCAACAGGTAGAGTAGGTGGATGCTTACCTGTTCACAATTCAGCCACTGTAAACCAGCCATGGGCAGCCCTTTTTCTGCGGTAATATACTGAAAATGAAAAATTTCTGTAATGAACCTATGGGGAGATTTTTTGCTTCCTCAGGTAAGCAAGAACTGCTTATCTGTGTAAAACAGAGGGCTTGTTAATACACCCTCTATTACTTCCGACAGTTGAATATACTTTCTACTTGTGGTATATACATGCTCATCTTACATCATGTTGTTGGTAACATATGTTGTTTTTTTTTTTTTTTTTAATCTTCTAGACTCCTTAATACGTTATCAGTTGATAAATTCTCTCAGATGGGTTATGTTGAACACAACCAAACTACTTTTGTCAAGGTGTGATGATTTATATCAGGGGTGTCAAACTCATTTTCACTGGGGGCCTCATCAGCCTCTTGGTTGCCTTCAAAGGGCTGAATGTAATTTTAGGACTGTATAAATGCAAACTACTCCTTAACAGTTAAGTCAGCAGAATAGAAACAAGGTGCCGAGCGGAAGGTGCTGGGCTGGATAAAACAAGGTAGAGGGCTGAATTCAGCCTGCAGGCTTTGTGTTTGCATCTATGATTTATATGAGTACAAATTGTGTCGTTAGTTTCTACATTACAAGGTGTGTATGAGGTTCAACATGTACCTTTATCCAGGCCAGAAAAGAATTGTGCAAATTAGGGGTCCTTCAGCTCTAATTGACACAGGCCCAACACAGGTTTCCTGGGGTTTATCTTCTCAGGTCTACCCTTCTGCTCCTTTGTCTGGCTCTTGGAACTCCCTAGGGCTGTTTGTTGAGTGTGCTGACTACTGTAGAATTGGCCTAACCAACTGCATTTCCAGATCTTTAGTCCTTTGGTTAGTGTCTGCCTTCCATCAAGACCTGAGAGCAGGCAGTCTCCCATGAAGGTGTCATTGCTTTTGGTAATTCTCAATACCTAGACTGAGCAATGAATTCCTTCCAGATGTTTTTCCTATGAATTATATATGTTTTCAGTTGACTTAAATGATGAATTTTTATTTTTCATTTGTTTATTTCCTAAAATAATATATAGGCTCAAAAGAGTGGGAAAGTAGGAAAAAAGTGTGCTTTGGGGCAGGGGTAGTGAATGCATTTTGCTCTAGCTGGGTCTATTTTGAAGTCGGTCCTTTACTTTTATTCTGACTGCAATTGATCATTTTTGGGTTGTCAAAGCATCTTAATTTCTAGATCACCTTTTAGATAGGGCAATGTATAGTTTTGTGTAACTTTTTATCAGTATCATTAACAAAGTGGTGGTGTTTTTTTGTTCTTGTCAGGCTTAGAGAAAAAAACCCAAGTTCTGCAGCCTGAAGAGAAAAAAACTGTGGCGTACCATGAGGCAGGTCATGCAGTTGCTGGCTGGTATCTGGAGCATGCAGACCCACTTCTAAAGGTAAAGCAGGTTATGTTGAATAGTAGGCAAGCCAGATGATTGTGTGAGCAATTACTTGAGCAGAAGATTGTACTCCCTCAAAAGATAAATAGAGATGTTTAAAGAAATTTAGCAAAAATATCTGGTAATAACAGCGGGATAAAATGGTTACACAAACCCTTGCATAAATAAGTTATAAAGTTTTTGAAAGAAAACTACCATTAAAAGAGACTAAAAAGTTTCCAAAAACAGACCAAACCTGAGAAGAGTTTACTTTCAGAATGTTAACAGCTACAATGAGTTAGAATTAGGTTCTTGTGGTTTTCTTGCCTGAAGGTTTCCACAGTCAGTGGTTTGGAAATACTGGACTTAAAAGGTGGCAGAGGAGAAAGTTCAGGATTTAAAGAAAATTAAAATTTAACAGGAAAATCCTGGAAGGAAGAAAGCTCCAGAGGGGTGAGACCCAAATCTTTGGCTGATGATGAAACTGCATGCACAGGGATATCCCAGAGAGCCTGGGAAAAGTAAGCAGAGACCAAAGAGACAGATTTGCACCAAGTGGGGTTATTAAATTTTCTGCTTCAACTAAGTATATTCCCCAAACTGGTGCAGCATGGATAACAGGAAGCAGCATAACTGATTTGCTTTGTTAGGACAGTTGGAAATTGATGGGGGGGTCTCATGAAGTAAGGGGATCACAGAGAAGACAACATTAAAATGTACACAAAACATTTTAAATAATGTAACAAGGAGCTACCAGAAATAGTAACTAAAGTTAGCAAGATTGCAGAATTTGAGGTCCATATACAGAGATCAATTGCTTTTCTATATATTAGCAATGAATAAATGATAGGAAGATGAAATTTTAATAATCCAAGTTCATTTACAGTAATATCAAAAACATGAAGCACCTAGGAATGAATTTATCAAAATACAGGTTGGAGCAGAAGTAGATTTACAGTTATGAGTATATAAACCAGGGTTTATTTTATTATTTATTACCATATTTTCCATACGAACAGTAGTAAACCTACTTTTGCCTTGCCCTTTTTTTTTTAATAGGATATGTACATTGAATTATCAAGACCTCAATAAAAATAGAGATATGCCATGCTCATGGAATGTTATAATGTCAGTGTTCCCCATACGTATTGATCTGAAGTTTCAGTGCAATCTCTGTCATAATCATAGCAGATATTTTTGTAGAAATTGATGTGGAATTATATGAAATTGCAGATATCAGAATAGTTAAAACAATTAAGTTGAAGGGATTACACTAACTGATTTTAGGCTTTGTATACAACTATAGTAGCGAAGACCAGTATTGGTGAGAGGACTGACACATAGATCAATGAGATGAAGTGGAGAACAGAAATAGACCTTCACAAGTAATTAATTGATTTTTCTTGGTATCTTACAGAGATACCAACGAAATTGAAGGTGGGGAGGATTGTCTTAACAACAGTTGGTTCTGGTAGCTCAGTGTTTATATGAAAAAAAATGTAAACGTTGACCCTTAAATCATATGCAAAAGTATAATTTGAAATAGATCAATTGTAAAAGCTGAAACTATAAAACTTCTGGAAGAAAAATTAGGAAAAAGTCTTTGTAACTAGGTAGCCAGGAATTTCTTAAGACACAAAACTACGAACCACAAAAACAGTAAGTTGCATCTCATCAAAATTTAAAACTTTTTGTCTTTGAAAGACACCATTAAAGCCCTGACTGGTTGCACAGTGGATAAGGTGCTGGCCTGCGAACTGAAAGGTCGCTGTTTCGATTTCCAGTCAGGGCACATAGCCAGGTTGCAAGCCAGGTCTCCAGCCAGGTAGCTGGAGGCAGGTGAAAGGCAACCATACATTGATATCTCTCACCCTCTCTGCCTCTGTCCCTTCCCCTCTCTCTAAAAATAATAAATAAAAATTTTGAAAAAAGGCTGGGGGGAGACACCATTAAGAAAGGCACCACACACTCTAAAAATACTTGCAGTACACACGAAGGACTTGTATCTAGCATATATAAAGAACTTTTAAAAAGTCAATAATAGCAAGACAAACAACCTAGTAAAACCCAGTAAATTGTGCAAAAGATTTGGGCATATACTTCATCACAAAAGGTGGTATATAAATAGACATTAAGCACATGAAGATACTCAGTATTATTAGTCATCAGTGAAGTGCAAATTACTGACTTAAGGTTTGGTAAGAATGTGGAGCAACTAGAACTCTCATACTGTTGCTGATGGAAACGTGAAATTATTTTGGGGAACAGTATGGCGCTTTCTTAACAAATGCTTCCATAGGACTAAAAATCACCCTTCTTAGATATTTGCTCAAAACAAATGAAAATGTAATGTCCATGCTAAGACTTTTTACTACTTTATAAATAATAGCAATAAATTGGAAACAACCCTGATATCCCTTAAGAATGAAATGTGTATTTGATATGTTTATGTAATGGAGTGCTACACAGCTGTAAAAATGAATCAACTATCAATACACACAACAATGGAGGTGAGTCTCAGAAACAGTGAGGGAAACCAGACACAATGAAGCACATACACACTGTATGATTCAATTTTTATGCAGTTCTAGAAGTTGTAACATTCGTAGGGACTGAAAGCATACCTGCAACTGCCTGGGGGGAGGGGGGAGGGGGAAGGGTTGACTGTAGAGGGGCAAAAGGGAACTTTGGGAGGATGAAGAGAATATTTTATGTCTTCGTTGTGGTAGGAGGTTAAGTTTGTCAAAACTCATTTATTTTATGTTATTTTTATTTTATTATTTCCAGAGAGAGGGGAAGGGAGAGAGGCAGAAAGGAAGAGAAACATCAATGTATGGTTGCCTTTCACCTTCCTCCAGCCACAGACCTGGCTGGAGACCTGGCTTGCAACCTGGTTATGTGCCCTGGCTGGGGAAATGAACCAGCAGCCTTTGGTTTCGCAGGTCGGCACCTTATCCACTGTGCCACTAGCCAGGGCTAAAACTCAGATTTTAAAAACAGCTGAAGCAAGAGCCAGTCTTTGTACAATTGCAGTTAACTTATACCTGTAAATAAACAAGCAGCTCCATCTGAAGTGTGGTGATGTATTCTCTCCAGACTTCATGGACTCATGTTTTACATGTGTAAATTAAAATTTACACAAGTGTAAATTAAAAGGGGCCCCCTAAATTCTTTAGAAACTTGAAGAGTTGTTTAAATGAAACTGCATCCAACATGAAAACAAAACAAAATAAAACATGCATTGAACTGTACAGTATAAGTGGGTACATTCTTTTAATATATGAATTCATTCCTTAATAAAGTGGATTTTCCCCCCAAATTAAAGGAATTTACTCAATTGCAAAAAGAGAACTAGGAAAGAAAATGAAGGCTACTGAGCCTCAAGGTCTGCCTTACCCCCCGTCATACAAAGGAGGCTGTGGCTGTGGCCGTGGCCATGGCTGACCAGGCATGTTGAATGGAACCTTCACTGTATTGAAGCTCTTAGGAGATGTCACCACTGGCCAGCAATCTTTATCAAGACTGAATAATTTCAGTTGAGTTTTCTAAAAAGACAAATACTTTCTAGAACTATGAGGTAAAATTATCCTATGAGAAAATGTTTTTCTGAACGGGCACTCCTCCTAGATCTCATTTAGACAAGGCTGATGGATTGCCCAGTTTTGTGTTTATTTTTCAAAAGTGAGTGTATCTGTCTGTAAATGTTGCCAGTCAAGTCTGCATTTGGTGGTGGGATCTCCACAACAGTTTTATGTTTTTGCACTGAACAGGTGTCCATCATCCCAAGGGGCAAAGGACTGGGTTATGCTCAGTATTTACCCAAAGAACAATATCTGTACACCAAAGAGCAGCTCTTAGATAGGATGTGCATGACCCTGGGTGGCCGAGTGTCAGAAGAAATCTTCTTTGGAAGAATTACAACTGGTGCTCAAGATGACTTGAGAAAAGTGACTCAGAGTGCATATGCCCAAGTGAGTATGAGATGGAGTGTTTCTTCCTCACATTTATGTGAACAATGGACATTCATGAATGGCTCTGGAATAGTCCTACTGTGGTTGACTGGTTTAGGCTTTTCAAGCTTGAATTATTTCTTAAATCCATTTTAAAGCAATTAAAACTTAAAAGAAATGACTTTCTTTGGGCACTCTTGTTACTCATATGTCAGCTCTTCTGGGCCAGTCTGTTTCTCAAAATCTTTCTTAATGCCTTATATAAAATTGTTTTTACTATCATCTTTTACTTTTTTTTTTTTTCTTTTTTGGGTTAAATTTAAAAAACTTTTATTACTGTTGTATTACATTCATCCCATTTTTCACCCCTGCTCCTCCCCTTCCCCACACCTTTTATTTCTTAGGGCATTATTTATTGTGTTTCTTTGCTCTTGTGTTGTTTCTAGCTTCATCTTTAGTTTTAAAATATTTTTTCTTCTATATCTTTTTTTCTGTGTTCTCAGACCTCGTTATTTTTTCATATTTTCTATAATTTTCCTGAGTTCTTTTTCTTTTTTAAGATTTTATTATTTTTTTTTTTAGAAAGAGGCAGAGAGGGAGAGAGAGACATCTATATATGATTGCCTTTCACCTGCCTCCAGCTAAGGACCTGGCTGGAGACCTGGCTTGCAACCTGATTATGTGCCCTGACTGGGGAACCTGACCAGCGACCTTTGGATTTGCAGGCTAATGCCTTATCCACTATGCTACCATCCAGGGCTTTCTTGAGTTCTTTTAGCTTATTTTGAAGTAGTAGGCTATAGTTTTCATCTGTTTTCTGGGCATGTTTACCATCTTGCTTTCCTTACCTATGGAGACATTATTCTGATCTTTTTTTTTTCATAATAACTTCATTAGTGATTTTCCTAGTGCCCATTTTTAACATGAAACTTGTTTTTCTTACCTCTTAGGAGAGAGGAGGATTGGAACTGCTTTTCTAGTTTTTTAGCTTTAGAATTCCCTTTTCTGTTGTTATCATGAAGTTTTTAAAAAACACAGCTTCCTACTTTCTGAGTTCTCTTGGCTCTGTTCCTGCATCCCATTTTTATCTGACCTTCTCTTTTCTAGTCAGTTTGGATTTTACTTTCAGAAGCAACAGCTTCTTTTTTAATTTAAATATACTGGGGTGACATCAGCTAGTAAGACTAGATAGGTTTCAAGTGTACATTACTGTGATCCTGACAGGATCTGTACGTTGCATTATGGGCCCACCACCTGAAGTCAAATCATCTTCCATCACCATATATTTAGTCCCCTTGACCCTTTCCCACCCCTTCCTCCTTCCATGTGAGTTTCAGTATCATATTTCACATGAGTGAAATCTTATGGTTCTTAGCTTTTTCTGACTTATTCAGCTTAGTTTAATATTCTCAGGGTCCATCCATGTTGTTGCAAATGGCAGTATTTCATCTTTTCTTATGGCTGAGTAGTATTGTC
This sequence comes from Noctilio leporinus, assembly GCA_004026585.1. Taxonomy (NCBI): domain Eukaryota; kingdom Metazoa; phylum Chordata; class Mammalia; order Chiroptera; family Noctilionidae; genus Noctilio; species Noctilio leporinus. Next base: position 55,714 of record PVIW01006064.1, on the reverse strand, counting down.
TTGTATATTTGTACCACATTTTTATCCCATCCTCTATCGAAGGACATTTTGGTTGCTTCCATGTCTTGGCCGCTGTGAATCATGCTGTAATGAACATATGGGTGCATATGTTTTTGCAAATAAATGTTTTCAAGTTTTTTTGGGTAGATACCCAGAAGATAGATTGCTGCGTCATGTGGTAACTCTTTTTAATTTTTTGAGGAACTTTCATACTGTTTTAATAGTGGCTGTCCCAGTCTACATTCCCACCAGGAGTGAATAAAGGTTCCGTTTTCTCCGCAACCTCCCTGACACTTATTACTTGTGTTGTTGATAACTGAGAAACTTCTTAATGTGAGGCTTATTCTGGTTAGCTTTGGGGGCCCATATGACTCAGATTGGGCCAGCTCCTCATTCTCCCAGCCCTATGGACTCGGAATGGAGGAAGGCTAACGTTCCTTCAGAGTCTGTTGTTCTCAGGGTGACATGGTGTGCTTTGTAGGAAGAGCCTGGAGGGTTTGAGGTTCTTAATCTCTCAGGTCTGTCAGAAGCTTCTTCTTCTTCTTCTTTTTTTAAATTTAAATTTACATGTTGTTGTTGTATTGCATTCATCCTATTTTTTCCCCACTGCTCTCCTTTTCCCACACATTTCATCCCCCCTCCCACAGTCAATCCCACATGTTGTCCATGTTCATGGATCATCCATTCTAGTTCCTTGATTAAACTGCTCCCCTTCTTTGCCTTTTTTTCTCCCTCTCTCCTCCCCTCTGCACACTGAAAGTCTGTTCCTTGTTTCCATGCCTCTGTTTCTGTTTTGCTTATTTGTTTGTTTTGTTCATTAGTCTCCTGTATTGGGTGAGATCATATGGTATTTATCTTTCTCCAACTGGCTTATTTCACTAAGCATAACACTCTCCAGTTCCATTCATATTGTCACAAAAGGTAGGAGTTTCTTCTTTCTTTCTGCTATGGAGTAGTCCATTGTGTAAATGTACGGAAAAATACGGTATCATTCCAATTTTAGTATATGTGTTGCCAGAGCAAGCACCGTCAGAAGCTTCTTGCTTCTCTTCTACCTCCCATCATGCCTAGGGTAGTATCATGCAGACCTTAATAGCTGTTGGGATTTGTTCCCACCTGCTTCTCACCTGATTTTGTTGTAGATGTTGTCTGTGGGCTTCTGGTCTTGTATTCTTCAGTGAGGAATTTGAAACAGTGTTCATTGCTGCCTCTATCTACGCAGAATACCCTTGTCCACTCAGTCTACTCAAGGCTGCCAGGTAGATTTTGCCAGGTTAAAAAGTAGTGTTACAGTGAAGTGTGTGGAGTTAATGTTGTTGACAAGACTTACTAGCATTTTATAAAAATATGTTAGCCTGTCAGCAAAAATGGATGTCCACCACTAATGATGTATTCCTTTTCAGATTGTTCAGTTTGGCATGAATGAAAAGGTTGGGCAAATCTCCTTTGACCTCCCACGTCAGGGTGACATGGTATTAGAGAAGCCCTATAGTGAAGCCACCGCAAGACTGATAGATGACGAAGTACGAATACTTATTAATGATGCTTATAAAAGAACAGTGGCTCTCCTCACAGAAAAGAAAGCTGACGTGGAGAAGGTAGGTGCTAGTTGTACAAGTAATTCTACATACAGTTTTGCAGGAAAAGTTTAAAGTTATGATCAGCTCTTTTCATTGGTTATAGACATCAGCATTTCCTGGCTACCTTTTGGATTCCTTCCTTCACTGATGTTTCTGTGTCTGCTTTGTCTCCGTGAGGTGGTGGGAATATGGTGGTCAGCAAAACCAGGCATGATCATGGCCCTTGTAGCTCTTAAGGATATGAGTGCTGGATTAATGATATCTGTTAACAACTACACAATAACAATTGAATCTACACTCTTCCCCACCAAATATTTTACCAATATAGTAAATCCTCACTTACTGTTGTTGATAGTTTCTGCAACCTTAAGTGAAATGACATATAATGAAACCAGTTTTACCATAGGCTAATTGATATAAACAAGAATTAAGTTCCTGTAGGTTCTCATCACTGTTATAACAAAACAACACTGAATGAAACAACGTTATATGAGGACCTGTTGTACTCCTAAATATGGAGCATAATGGACTGGGAGAAATTTACCATTGTTTTTCACCCCCAGAATAAATAGTAAGTGACAGGTGAAAGGGCATATAAAAGAATAAGCCAAACTTGAAAGTGGAAGTCAGAACATGAAAACTACATTGGCTTAATTACAAGCATCCATGAATAAACATGCTTCATGCTTTTCATTTTCCTTATTTGAATAGCACCTGCAAAGGGGGCAGATCTTTTTTGAATTCAGTGGATTTCTTGCATCTAGTGAATTCTTAATTATTCAAATCCATACAACCAAAATTAGAATTTATGTTTTTTGAACATTACACACTAATGAGAAAAACAAGTGAAAAGGCCTTATAAAAGATTGACACAAACAAAAGAATGTTCTAAAGTAGGCTATAAATAAGCAAATCTTCAGAGAAGCCTCTTGCAGTGCAATTCTAAAACACCATGACGTCTTTTCAAAAAAGTACCCAGCATAACTGGGGAGAGAGCTAGTGTCTATGAAACACTAGAAAACATATCACGTACCCCTTTCAATAAAAGATCTTTGGGAACAAAAAAAAGAAAGAAAGCATATCACAGGTACTTAGAAAGGATAGAACAGAGTGGTCAGAGAAGGCTTTACATAGAATTTAGGGCTTACACTTGACCTTGAAGAATAGCCAGGTTACAGTCAATAGAAAAGAAAGGCTCTTAGCCTTCTCTGATGAGCAGAGAAGGCTTTGGGGAGGAGGGCAGGTTTGGGCTGGCTTGCCTGGAGCAGCAGATAATGAATTAAGGGGACTGCAGAACCCAGGTCCTCAAAAGCTTGTTAGAAACTTTAGAAACAATGTTAAGAATAAAAGTGACTTTTAGAATGGTCTGATCCAATCTTCTTTGTTAATGGTTGGGACCCCTTCAAGAATCTTGAGTGGAGCCCTGGCTGGTAGCACAGTGGTTAAGGTGCCGGCCTGCGAATCCAAAGGTCACAAGTTCGATTCCCCAGCCTGGGCACATAACAAGGTTGCAAACCAAGTCTCACAGTCAGGTCTGTGGCTGGAGGCAGGTGAAACGCAACCGTACACTGATGTCTCTCTCCCTCTCTGCCTCTCTCCCTTCCCTTCTTTCTAAAAAATAATAAAATAAAAAATCTTTAAAAAAAAGAATCTTGAGTGGAAATGATTCAAGTTCATCATTTAAAAGAGTGTGACAGCAGTGTGGCAGCACCAGTGGGATGGGAGAGACTAGGACAGAGACCAGCTCTGAGACATACTGGTGGTAGCAGATCTAAAAAACTGAGAGTTTTTTTAGATTTATTAAGTAGAGAATGGACGAGAGGAAGGCCCTTAAGATGACTGTAGGACCCCTCCTAGTGGCAGACACAGCCTGGGATGGGGGAAGGGCTCAGTCTTGACACCCAAGAAGCCATAAGCAATAGGCATTTGCAAGTGGTATATGGGTAAGAGGTCCAGTCCCCACATAGGATTTGTTGCTTATCCCTCTACAATTGTTAAAAAGAAAAAATGAGCTGTAAAAGACAATGGAGGATGGAAGTGCTCAACTGAGATGACTAGCTGTAGGAGAATAGTGTGCGAGAATAGAGATTCCACATGCATGCCTTTGATGTTCAGATAAATGGTCCAGGAAATTACACCCAGTTATCTACCATTCCATATGTACAGTACACTGCCTCAGTACTGGAGGCAGGTGAAAGCAACCATACACTGATGTCTCTCTCCCTTTCTGCCTCTCTCCCTTCTCCTCTCTCTGAAAGTGATCAATAAAACCTTAAAAAAAAAATTATTTTTAAATAAATAAGCAAATAACTAAATACGGAGAAGTGGCTGGAGCCTTCCAAACTGTGGGCCTCAGTTTACTCATCTATGGGATAAGGTGTTGGATAACTTGATCTCTAAGGGAAAGCTTTAGGAGAATAAGAGCAATCAGCTAGTATTCATGTAGTATCTGATGTATATCAGGTACTGCCTAAGGTATGTTAATTTCTCGCAAAATCCCCTGAAACCTCATGAAGTTGTTACATTATTATCCCTGTTTTACACAACAAGAAACTGACATATAAAGAAACAAAATTGCTTAACTTTGCTTAAGGTCATCGGGCAGTTCATTGGTAAGAGGCAAGAGCGGAATCTAGACCCAGAGGTCCTGTCTGCAGAGCCCTTGTCATTACCTTCTAACCAAGCCTGTGCTATCAGTGCAGCTAATCTGAATTGAGATGTACTGTAAACATGAAATGCAAACTGGGTTTCGAAGACTTAGTATGAAAACAAAATGTAAAATATACCCATGATTCTTAGTATCATTACATGTTGAACTGATAATATGTTTGATATATTGAGTTAAATAAAATATATTGTCATAACTTAAGTGGTTACCTGCAACTGGGAAATGGGCAAATTTGAGAATTAAAAATGGTCTAGGAAGTAATTCTGAAGATTTTATTCTTCAAATCCTACATACACAATATATTTAAAAGTTAGGTCATTCTAGTATTTTGATTGTGTGTTTTTAAGAGTCTTTTTATCAGGCCCTGGCTGGTGGCTCAGTGGATAAGGTGTCGGGCTGTGAACCCAATGGTCGCTGGTTGGATTCCCAGCCAGGGCACACATAACCAGGTTGCAAGCCAGGTCTGTAGCTGGAGGCAGGTGAAAGGCAACCATACATTGATGTTTCTCTCCCTCTCTGCCTCTCTCCCTTTCCCTCTCTCTGAAAATAATAAAATCTTAAAAAAAAAAAGAAAAGAAGTTTATAAAAAAGGTCTTTATCTCTTAAAGATAGACAATAATATATGTGGATAATATTATACATCTGGGATTTTCTTTAAAATAAACCAGGGAGTAAATGAAATAAAAAAGACTCTTGTTAAGTTGACAATTACTGATAGTGGTACATGGGGATTAGTTATCCATTTTCTACTTTTGTACATATTTGAAATATTCCATAATAATTTTTTTTTAATTGCAAATTAGCAAAAAAAATTTTTTTATTTTGGATATTTAACAGATATGTTCAATTTCTTAGAGACGTACTACTAATATGTTTAGTGAGATCAGTTTACAGTTTAACCCACTTTATTCTCCCTGTAATGGCCAGATGCTCTAACGTAACCGCTCTCCCCTGCTCCCCTGACACCATTACTCACTTCAGTATGCATGGTCCCCTTTCTGGTGGCCTGTTAAAATATGTAATGTCAAACTTGTGATTCAACCGTACAAATGTATAGAAAGAACTTCAAGATACGTATTTTCATATAAACTGTCCTGGTTTTGTTTTGTATCTTTACCCTTGTTAGTCTATTATTTTTGACTAATTTTTAAAGTTTCCTGCTCATTTTATTTCTATGCCCCAGCATCCCTGTTCTCATTGCCTACTTTCTTATATGTACCCTTCCGGAACTTCTTTATGTATATGCACACATAAAAAGATACTATTTTCCCATGCTCACTTCGGCAGCATGTATACTAAAACTTGAATGATACAGAAACAATTAGCATGATCCCTGCACAAGGACAGGGATGACATGCAAATTTGGGAAGTATTCTTTCCTTATTTTTTTTTCACAATGGTGTGCATTTATATAGAAACAAGTTTTGAGAAAATGGAATTTTTAAAAATATGTAAATGGAATATAAGAAGAATAGTAAGGAAAATAAAACCAGATTAAGTATAGGATTCAAATAACCTTATTAAACAAAATTGAATAAAAAATATAATGAGCCCTGGCTGATGTGGCTGAGTGGATTGAACGCTGGCTCGCAAACTCAAGGGTCACAGTTAGAATCCCAGTCAGGGCACATAACTGGGTTGCAAACTAAGTCTCCAGCCATATCCCCAGCTAGAGGCACTCAAAAGGCAACCATACATTGGTGTTTCCCTTCTTTTCTTCCTCCCTTCCTTCCCTCCTCTCTAAAAATAATGATAAAATCTTTTTAAAAAATAAACTTGTTTTAAAATATATATAAGACACCGGCCTGTGAACCCAAAGGTCTCTGGTTTGATTCCCAGCCAGGGCAACATAACCAGGTTGCAAGCCAGGTCCGTAGCTGGAGGCAGGGGAAAGGCAACCATACATTGATGATTCTCTCCCTCTCTGCTTCTCACCTTTCCTCTAAAAAAATAAAATATTTTACTAAAATATATGTATGTGTGTGTGTGTGTGTGAAAAATGTGAAATAAGATGGCAATGCATATAAATGGTGATTTATCATTAAAAGCTATACTTCTTTTAAAAGCAAATGATAGCATATTACAGACATATACCTCACTTTTCTCATTGAATAGGTGCATAATTGTTCATTGTGTGGCTGTACCAAACGTATTTAGCCACTTCCTTACTGCTGGTCTGTTTTTCCAATATTTTGTATATGTTACTCCAAAATCATGTGACCTTTTATGTATATCTTTTTCAGTGGTCTTAAACCCTTTTGGGAATGGGGTTGGCAATAAATGAAAACATTAACTTTCAATAGACTTTTTCAGGTAACTATTTAATAGGATATGTTCATATTTCAGGTTGCTCTTCTATTACTAGAAAAAGAAGTATTAGATAAGAATGATATGATTGAACTTTTGGGCCCCAGACCATTTGCGGAAAAATCTACCTATGAAGAATTTGTGGAAGGCACTGGCAGCTTGGATGAGGACACTTCACTTCCAGAGGGTCTGAAGGACTGGAACAAAGAACGAGAAAAGGAGAAAGAGGAGACCCCAGAGGAGAAAATTGCTAATCAGATCCGAGGAGGGAGGCCATTTTAGTGTGTATTGTGCTTTCAGCACGTTATTTCAGCTCCAGCTTTCTCAGAAGAATGAGAACACTGCTAAGTTGATCTTAACCAGCTGCTAACCAGTTGCAGTGGGAAGAGGAGTTTCAGACATCCCAGTACAGGTTGCAGGGCGATTTTTCCCAAGGCCCTGGGCCCATGGACAACAGCTGGAAGAGTGGAGATCAGAGCCCAGCACTCTCTCCTCTCCAGTGTTGGTGAAGCCAGCTGAACAGGCCAGGGACAGAGTCTGAAAGCTTGCCAATATGGAAGAGATCTATATTTCACTCTGCACCACCTCACCCCACTCTTCATTCCCATTTTTCTTCAAAGGCTGTGAAATTAAAATTGAGTCCTGATAAGAGTATTTTAATTTGACTAATATGTTAAAGATTGAATCCAGATCACATGTTGCTGTTTTAATGGAATGGTTTTCTACAGAGAGCTGTAACATATTTAAAATATGAATGTATTATGTAAATATGACTTCTTTACATCAGAAATAAAGTATAAACATTGTACTTATTTTCTTCTGACCACACAAAAGGCCAGTTTATGCTTGGAATGCTTTAAAAGATAAAAATAAAAAAGTCTTCTGGGTTCTCATCATCTCCCACCAGAGGATGAGTAACTTTTAGGTTTGTGTGTCCTGGAATGATAAACCCTGGATATATAAAGTAGGTTGGTACCAACTCAGCCAGTGCAAAAATCAATGATAATGGCATCGATTTACACCTGTACTAGACTAGTCATGACCACATTTTGGTCCAGGCTGTCCCAAACCATTACCTAGATTTCAGAGAAGGGCACCTACAATAAGCTAGGGAGGCACCTGTGCCCTCAATCTTCCATGACTTCCCAGGTCTGAATTATAAGCTGTTACCATTACTATGAGAAGGTGTGTGTGGTTCCAGAAAAGTGGGGATATGCAATGTTACAAACCTGCCAAAAGATGGCATAAAGAAGATGTACTAAGTCTTCGGATACCACTATTTGGATTTGTAGGTACCATACATTTTTGCATTTATTATTTTTTAGCAGCTGCTTTTAGTGTTATTCCAGCTTACCTTGCATGTTCCTGATGCAGTTATGTTGTGTAAATAGTGACTTCTCGGAGTTAAGACAGAATCCGTGGCATGTCGGCTGCTTTGGGCTGTTGGGATGAAGGGTGGCTCAAGCAGGCTGCTCTGTCCTGTAACCACTCTTCCAGTCAGCCCAGAGATACTGAACTCCAGCTCACCTGCTACAGGAGCAGGTGTTCTGACTTCCAGTAACTTCAGCATCATAGGAGATGCTGGAGGCTCTGCTCATCTACCAGTAGCCTGCGGAAGTCACTCATTGCCTCTTCTTCAGAAGATGCTTGTGGGAAGTAGAGTGAGAGTGAAGAATTGTTTTCAGGCTGTAGGACTGACTTGCCATCAGGATGCCTAGTGCAGTGTTCTCCACTTAAGCAGTAGATAAGGAGGTGCTCTGTACTCCCCCACCCCACTGCAGGTGCAAGTGTGGGCTTTGCCCACTGGCCTCAGCTGGGAAGCCTGGGTGGGAAGTGAGTTGTGCCAAACATCACGTTGATACAGTTGAAAACTGACAAAGCTGCGTGAGCCTGATGGTAACCCACGTCTGCAGCCCCAGGCAGGCTACCTCATGTGTACAAGAACAGTCACACCTGCACTCTAGCACTGTGGTGAGTATTGCCTTTGTTGGGACCTAAGTAGAGCCTGGCCTGCAGCAGGTGCACACAGCCCATCTTTTTCAGGGTCAATCAAACCTAGCATATTTCCAGGTTCAATGGGCATGGTGAGATTTTACTGTAATCTCACAAAATAGTTGATTCCTGGAAAAAATAAAAATAAAAAAACAGGCCTGTTTTCCCTTTAGTTCAAGTCATGCTGTCTGCCCAAGGCTAGGGCTTACTTAGCACAGAGCAAATGCAGTCACTGCATGTGAGCTATGGCATCACAACACCAGGCTAGGTCAAGCTGGGAGGCAGCCCTAAATTTCAGTGGCTGCAAGTGGCTAAGGCTCATTTCTCTTGCTTCTTGTCCAAAGAGGTCATGGGGCTTTGCTCAGCTGTTGCTGATGGAGATGCTGGGTCATCTTAACAGGAGGAATTGGGGTCCCCAATTGAGAGGCAGAGCAGAGGGCCAAGCACTATTTGCCACTCATTATTTTGGTTAAAGCAGTCACAGGTTCACAGCTAACGTTGGCAACGGCTGCCAATTACTAGTAATAGCCTGGTCTTGTTCTATGGAATTGTACTTTGCAAGACCTCTTACAGAAGTTGTGGCTAGTTTATAGGAACCACAAAAGTGATATAACAGGAAAAACCCATCCTCACTGCTGGGCCAGGCTGCTGCCGTGGATTCCTGGTCAGGAACTTCGGCAACTCTTGGAACTTCCTCTACCGGGGCCCCCTCACCCACCAAGAGCTTGCTGGAAACATGAAAGTAACTTTCTGTGGCTCCTCTGGCAAATCTCAGCTGAGGAGTTAGGGATGGCTGGGACCCTCTAGGACGGGTATAACGTGAGAGGAAAGCTTCTGTGGGAGGTCTAAGTGCTGGTTGCAGGTGGGGATGAAGGGCTTTATGCATTCTATACCTTTAGGCACAGAATTGTGGCTACTACCATTAAAGCCTGCAATTCAAGAAAAGCCTCTTTCCTCTCAGTTCTTTTAGTGAGCTGAAGGGGCAGTTCTGAGCAATCATTGTAATGATGCAAGGTAACAAATTATTATATAAACAGAGGCAGTAAGAAACAAAGGAACATTTTTAGTGTTTTATTATGAATAAATTGTTTCACAGGTCAATATTGCATATTCATTATCAGCAACACTGCACAGCTTCATTTCACAAAGGATGAAAAAACACTTTCTAACATCCCTGCTGATTCCGATATGGTTGAACTCTTAATAGTAGATGGTTTATTTGTTTAGCCCTTTATTGATGGCCCATTATTTCTTTTAATTCCTCCATTAGAAAATATCCCTAGTCTTAATCGACTGGGTTGGACTGCCAATTCTCTGCTATTTGAATGGGTTTTCTTTATTCTAGATGAGAATACAATTTTTTTTGCATTTGGGAGGGCCTGCACCCATGTACTTAGACCAGTGCATCATTCAATCGCCATTAGAATTAAGATACATCAAAGTTCAAGGAAACCTGCATTGCCATATTTGAAATAGGGATGCTGCTCTATTCATTGATCTCCTCTTCATCATCTTCAAATGCTTCTTCACCATCATTGGCTGTAGCTTCTTGATATTGCTGGTACTCGGATACCAGGTCGTTCATGTTACTCTCAGCTTCTGTGAACTCCATCTCATCCATACCCTCTCCTGTAAACCAGTGCAGGAAGGCCTTCCGGCGGAACATGGCAGAAAACTGCTCCGAGATGCGCTTGAACAGCTCCTGGATGGCTGTGCTATTGCCAATAAAAGTGGAAGCCATCTTGAGGCCCCGAGGAGGGATGTCACACACGGCCACCTTGACATTGTTGGGGATCCATTCCACGAAGTAGCTGCTATTCTTGTTCTGGATGGCCAGCATCTGCTCATCCACCTCCTTCATGGACATGGGACCCCGGAAGACGGTGGCCACGGTCAGGTAGCGCCCATGTCTTGGATCACAGGCTGCCATCATATTCTTGGCATCAAACATTTGCTGAGTCAGTTCGGGCACTGTTAGGGCCCGGTATTGCTGACTGCCTCTGGCCGTCAGTGGGGCAAAGCCAGGCATGAAGAAGTGGAGACGGGGGAAAGGGACCATGTTCACTGCAAGCTTTCGAAGGTCAGCATTGAGCTGGCCTGGGAAGCGTAGTGAGGTGGTGACCCCACTCATGGTGGCTGACACCAGGTGGTTGAGGTCCCCATAAGTTGGAGTGGTCAGTTTCAGGGTGCGGAAGCAGATGTCATATAGGGCCTCATTGTCGATGCAGTAGGTCTCATCTGTGTTCTCCACCAGCTGGTGAACTGACAAGGTGGCATTGTAGGGCTCCACCACTGTGTCTGAGACCTTGGGGGAGGGCATGACACTGAAGGTGTTCATGATCCTGTCAGGATACTCCTCTCTGATTTTGCTGATGAGCAGCGTGCCCATGCCCGACCCTGTTCCTCCTCCCAAGGAGTGGGTCAGCTGGAAGCCCTGCAGGCAGTCACAGTGCTCACACTCTTTCCTCACCACGTCGAGCACCGAATCCACCAGCTCTGCTCCTTCTGTGTAATGCCCCTTTGCCCAGTTGTTCCCTGCACCAGTTTGTCCTGTAAAAAGCAAAAGAGGGTAGCATGCAATTTAAATAGGGAAATCAGAGAGGAACTACTCTTTGATATTAATACTTTTTAAATGGTGTTGGCAAAAATGTGCTTAGAAATAATTAGATAATACAGCATTGCCCAAAGTCAGAGGGTGAGGGGAAACGGGCACCCACCAATCCTGCTGAGGCATACATGAATTGGTACCTCTTTAGACAAGTGAAATACCCATCAATTTTTAACATGGACATATGTTTTAACCAGGTAATTCCATTCTTATTTTTAAATAGGTGATTCTCACACATAGTAAAATTCAAAGGGAACAAAATGTATACATTAATCTCTTCCTTCTCCTTTGAGTTTTCTGCATTTTGTACTATGTACAAATATTTTCTTTTAAAAACAGTAATATTTTTCATGTTAATGGAGCCCCTCATTTATCATCCAGAATTACTGTTGCAAAGTTTTCTGAGCACCAGCTATGTACTTTACACCTATAATTAAATACTTGGCACAGGAAGTGATTCCTATCCTCAAATTGTTTCTAGCCCAGGGGAAGTAAGGAAGTGAACATACCTTTATGATTTTTGTATTTTTATCCAAATAGTTCAAGTAACTAGAAAGAGACCTTCTGGTCAGTCTGTTTTCTGCACAATGGTGCATTTCCCTCACCTGCTTATTAATATAGCCAAAGAACACAATATATATAACCCATGACACAGCAGTGTGGTGATGGCCAGAGGGAAAGGTGAGCAGGGGCTGGGAGGAGGGAGGTAAAGGGAGGATAAAATGGGGACATCTGCAATAGTGTCAACAATAAAAATAAAATATATAAAATAAAGCTGCTATGACCATTCTTTAAAAAAAGAGTATTTTAAATCCTATTTTCAGCCAAAAACTCAATTTTATTGAAAGCGGAATTGGAAACAATCTTATTTACATCATTCTTTCCTTCTGTTCCTGGAAGACACCAAAAGGCTTTACTAAGATTTATTAAATGCTAAATAGCTCTTTCACTGAAAGGCATTTGTTTAATTCAATATACTTAGAGTTGGGAAAATGGAAATATTAATACAAAGACAACATTGCCAATATGATTTTTAATGAAATTAAAAGATATATTTTCTATATGTTTAGATTGCAGTATAGCTTATTCAAATGATAAAAACTACGAGAGGAAAGATGACGGCAGAGTAGAGAGCAGTGCTGATGGCGTTCTCGAGTACCAGAACAGCTGGAGAATAGGATAGGGAACACGAGATGTCTACAGGTCCCTAAGAATTGGAGCAGTAAGCGTCTGGACTCAGGAAAGCACAGCCCAGAGGCAGCGGAGACCTACAGGAGAGCAGGTGAGACAGTTCCAAACAGGCCAGCAGGCCGAGGTCGGCTCTGGGCAGTTGTGGCTCTACCCAGAGGGGCATGAAGCCAGCTCCAGGCTCCCTGGCGACTAGAAATCTGAACAGTGAAGTGTGGGCAGTGAGGGCAAACTCTGGAGAGAACAAGGAATTGAACTCCTGCAGGGGAGGGACTAGGTGAGAGACTCGCTCTGGGGACTGAGAGAGAGGAAGCCCCTCACTGGGCCAGAGGCGGAGGAGAAGAGACCAGCAGGAAGCAGGAGCAGGGGAGTGGGGAAGTGCACCGGCGAGAGCAGCAAGAGGGCTGAAAACGGTGCTGCTGGGCCACCAGGTAAAGAGCAGCTTGAAGCCCCTGCAAGGGGGGGAGGCCCAGCCCTGCGCACCCACGGAAGCCCCCAGGCTTCCACAGATACTCCAAACTGCAAACCAGGAACTTGCAGCTGGTGCAACTGGCGCGCCCTTTGCAGGCAACAAAGGCCTCGAGGAGCTGGAGAGGGAGGAGTAGCATTAGCCAGCAGGCTGTGTTGCAGACGCTCTGGGGAGCCAGGCAAGCATTACAGAGGCAGCGGTGAAAAACTCCTCAAAGAGCTGGACTGCTTGGAGGGTTAGCCTTCGCCCAGGGGAGCCAGGACAGGGGCTACCTCCTCTGGGAGCTGCGGGGGCAGGGCCAGTCATCACAGGAGCCAGCGAGGTTGCAGGCTACCCTGCTTTGGATCCAGGTGCCCATCACAGGCAGGAACCTCCTCCAGGAGCTGGAGTGGGAGGAGCAGCCATAGACATCACAGAATCATCCTGCAGGTCTTCACACAGAAGCAGTGAGAGAAGTTAGGGCCCCAAAACATCAGCAGCACTGAAACCCAGCTAGGCTACTTGAGGCCCAGCCTACATGGGGGCTGACACTCAGAATCAGCCCTGACTGTGACAACCATAGGCCCTGCCACTCCAAGGCCACACAGCTACACTGTAGACTGCAGAGACCTGACCAAGAAAAAGAGGCAGACTCAGGAAATGGATTGCTGCTAATCTCAAGCACCTGAGTTACATCAAGAGCTACATGAACTATTAATCCCTAACATATCCTTTTCAAAAGTTACTTCCAAACCTCACAATTAGTGCATTTTAAGTAAATATTGTTTATACCACAGTGTATCCCAACTCACATATTTTTACTCCTCCCCTATCTCAATCCACCTAAATACCCAAGACCCTCCTCCTACTCTTGATTTAAAGTCTACTCACTCTCTGGCTACAATGCATTCCCAGTCCTCAATCTAATTATTCCTCCCCTCTCCAGCCACCTAAACCCTTTCTTTATTATTATTATTATTATTATTATTACTATTCTGCTAAAAGCCCACAGGTCCTGGCTCCACCTGAACCAATCAGGGATCATTAAGGGTGAACAGGGAGATAGATGTGGCAACTATATGCATAGGCTTACACTGTTCACTCGCACTTGAGGCTTTCTGATTCTCCCTCTCCTCATTTCTATAGAATAGAAAAGTTGGTTTTCTCTCTCATATCCCTGCTATCTTTGCTACTCCTCAGTACCCTTCAAAATTATCTATACTTTGGTCAAGTTAATTATTTTCCCCTTATACAACAATCTTAATATATCCACATCCCTATTAAGACTGGCTCAGTTGCAGCTGAGGGTGTGATTAAGAGCAGGGGTTACCTTGGAGGGTTTAGTTATATAGTTACGTTCATAGGCAGTTGAAAGGGGAAGTAAAAGAGAAAGGTATCTCTGAAGATCTGGTTATTTTGCCTGGGCTGGTGGTTCTGTTTTAGGAGCAGCTCAAAAACAGAAGGAGTGTCTCTCAATCAGCCAACTGGAAGGAAAGGAGCAACATACACAACCAATCCAGAATACAACCAGACAGCCCAAGTTAACAACATAAAGGGCACCCCAAGAGCAACAAGTTGAGAAAATCTGGGAGACTGCAACACTGAACTCCATAAATCTCCTAATACAGAAGGGTGCACAGCAAAGGCAAGGAAGCAAAACAGATTAATCCAAGGAAAAAATAAAAACAAAACAAGCAACAACAGACACCCAAAATGGGGAAAAAAAGAATCAGTCCATCACCAAAAGGAAAGGAAGAATCCCCAGAAAGATCACCAAATGAAACAGAGGCATATGATATATCAAATAAGGAATTCAAAAGAATGATGATAGAGAAGCTCAATGAGCTCAGCCAGCTCAAAGAAAACTATAAACAACTCCAGGGAAGTTACAACAAACTTACTGAGAGCTACACCAGCATCAAAAAGGACTTAGAAACTATCAGTAAGAGCCAGGAGGAAATGAAAATACCATTTCTAAATTGAAGAATACAGTAGAAGGAATCAACAGTAGGCTTGAAGAAGCAGATGACCAGATCAGCGAGTTGGGGGACAACATAGACAAATACTCCAAGACAGAACAAGAGAATGAAAAAAAGGCTGAACAAGAATGAAGAGGTTTTACGAGAGCTGCAGGACAACATGAAACGTCATAACATCCGTATCATAGGGATACCAGAAGGAGAAGAGAAACAAGGAATGGAAAACCTGTTCAAAAAAGTAATGATAGAAAATTCCCTAACAAGATGAGTGAAAACATTACTCAATTTCAGGAAGCACAGAGGGTCCCAATGAAGATCAACCCAAACAGACCAACTCCAAGGCACATTATAATTAAAATGGCAAATTTCAAAGACAAAGAGAGAATCCTAAAAGCTTCAAGAGAGAAATGACAAATAACGTTTAAGGGGGCTCCAATAAGGCTATCAAATGATTATTCAACAGAAACAATTCAAGCCAGAAGGGAATGGCAAAAAGCATTTCAAGTCATGGGAAACAAAGGCCTGCAACCAAGAATACTCTCCCCAGCAAGGCTCTCATTCAAGATGGAAGGAGAAATAGAGTTTCCCAGACAAAGGAAGACTAAAAGAATACATCTCTACCAAATCAGCATTGCAAGAAATGCTAAAGGGTCTGCTTTACAAAAAAAAAAAAAAAGAAGAAGAAGAAGAAGAAACAGAGAAAGCCAAAGAGGAATACAGATACAAAGTGAGAAAATGGCAATGAGTAAGTATCAATCAATAATAACTTAAATGTAAATGGATAAATGCGCCAATCAAAAGACATAGGGTAGCTGAATGGATAAGAAAACATGACCTACATATATGCTATCTTCAAGAGACCCACCTCAGAATAAAAGATCGACAGATTGAGAGTGAAGGGATAGAAAAATATATATCAAGCAAATGGACATGATAAAAACTACGACTCATATAATCCAATTGGCAAAGGACCAATCAGGTTAGAACCATCCTCCACATTAAACATACTCTGTCAGAAAAACATGACTTTATTTTAAAATTCAAACAGATAGGTTAATATGCATTTCAAGAAATAAAGGAAAACCACTGAACTATATTCAAGAGCTTACTGTAAGGTAAATTATGAAAAGCAATAAAATGAAAGTAAATAATGCAGAGATGATAAATCTATTGAATATTTAACATAAACTATGAAACCAAGGTATTACTGTTTTCCATGAACTGGTGATAAGGGAATATAATACATAGCTAAAATTGTAAGTTATTTAGGAAGCAAGGAAGATTGTTTAAAAGCATTGTATTTATTTAGTGATTGGGCATATCAAACTTTAGTTTTGAAAGGATAAACCATGTATGAAAAAGAAATCCATTAGCACCCTGATCAGACATTCCCTCCATATTGAGTGAAAGAGACCAGAATACACTGCAGAAAGCAGGAGTAGGCAGCTGATTTGAAGGAGTGAAGCAAAAGGAGACAGAGATGCCAAGACCTGTTTGGCCTTCTGGTGTGGGCCAGGACATGGCTGACCCTGCACCATACAGACCACTCCCAACTTATTCTTCAGATGTTGACTTTTGCCTACACCCAGCTAGTAGCAAGAATTCACAGCCACTGCCTGAAGACCAGCTTCTCTGCTGTGTGTGGGGCAAGTCCACACCTGATGTTGCACACCAGAAGGGGAAACTGAGGGAGGCAGCAGTGACCCCACCAAGGCTCCTTCTTGAGACCAACCGTGTGCTACATCAGCTGAATAGATGAAAGGTTCTTGTGCACTTTGGGGGCTGGGGGTCCCTCACACTGAGGTTTGCTGATGAGGACCACTGGATTCTGCATTGTATTCAAGGTTTTAATCTTGGATGAATGAGTCATCTTAAATTGCTTCCACAGCAATTATCAGCGCTAAACACTGTGCTGTTAATGGAAGTCTAAAACAAGAAAAAGAAGCCTAATCCTGTGAGTCTTAGTAATTTTGTTTTTTTAATTAGTAGTCCTGCTTTTTGCTCCTTTGCCCATCCTACACCCCCCACTTCCTCAGGCTATCCCCCACCAGTGTTCATGTCCATGGGTCTTGTGTATAAGTTCTTTGGCTACTCCATGTCCTATACTGTACTTTACACCCCATGGCTATTCTGTAACTACCTATTTGTGCTTCCTAATTCCTTCACCTCTGCACCCATGCCTCCACATCCTCCTCCAGTCTGGTACCCATCAAAACATTCTGTGTACCCATCATTCTGTCTCTATTATTGTTTGCTTAGTTTGTTGATAGATTCAATTGTTGACAGATTCGTATTTTTTCTGTTTTATTGTTCAGAGTTTTGATCTTTTTAAAAAAATAAGTCCCTTTAACATTTCATATAATAATGGTTTGGTGATAATGAACCCCTTTAGTTTTGTCTTGCCTGGGAAGCTCTTTATCTGCCCCTCAATTCAAAATGATATCGTTGCTGGGTAAAGCAATCTTGGATATAGGTCTCTGCTTTTCATGACTAAATATTTCTTGGCAGTCCCTTCTAGACTGCAGTTTATTTTGAGAAATCAGCTGACAGTCTTATGGGAATTCCTCTTTAGGTAACTAACTTCTTCTCTTGCTGTGTTTAAGATTCTCTCTTTATCTTTAACCTTTGGCAATTTAGCATCCATCTTATTTGGGACTCTCTCTGCTTCCTGGATTTGCATGTCTATTTCCTTCACCAAATTAGGGAAGTTTTCTTTCATTATTTTTTCAAATATATTTCCAATTTCTTGTTCATTCTTTTCTCCTTCTAGCACCCCTATGATGTCAATGTTAGAACTCTTTAAGTTATTCCAGAGGCTGCTTATACTATCCTCATTTTTATGGATTCTTTTTTCTTCTTATTCTGATTGGTTGTTTTTTGGTTCCTTATGTTCTGCATCATTGATCTGATTCTTGGGTTCACACACTCTACTGTTGTTTCCCTATATGTTGTTCTTTATTTCACTTAGTGTATTCTGTTTCTGACTGGATCTTTTTAATGCTGTTGAGGTCCTAAGTTCCTTGAGCATTCTTTTAACAGTGTTTTGAACTCTGCATCTGATAGATTGCTTATCTCCATTTTGTTTACCTCTTTTTTTTTGGAGTTTTGATCTGTTCTTTCCTTTGGGCTATGGTTCACTTATTTATTTTTAGAGGAGAAGGAAGGGAGGGAGGAAAAGAGGGAGAGGAACACCAATGCGTGGTTGCCTCTCATGGACCCTCAAATGGGGACCTGGCCTGAAACCCAGACAGGTGCCCTGATTGGGAATCAAACCTGCAACTCTTTGGTTTGAAGGCCGGCACTCAAGCCACTGAGCCACACTAACCAGGGCAGGGACATATTTCTCTTGCGGGGGAGGGTGGTGGTGGACATGTATCTTTATCTCCTCATTTTGGCAGCTTCCCTACACTTGTTTCTATTTATTAAGTAGAGCTGCTTTTGACTCCGTGTCTTGGTGGTGTGACCTAATGTAGTAGGTGTCTTACAGAGTCCAGCGGCACAGCTTCCTGTCGCCTAAGTTGGATACTCAAGGTGTGTCCTTCGTGTGGGCTGAGTACACCCTCCTCTTATAGTTGAACCTTGGTTGCTGTTGGCAGATCAATGGAGGAGGTTTACCCAGGCCAGTCAGCTGGGACCACTTACCAACCTCTGCCCTCTGTGGACAATCAGCTGTGTCGGTGCTCTCACGTGGGCTGTAGCTGTCCCCTGGCTGTGCAGGTTGTGGGGTTTCCTGGGTGGTGCAGGCCAAGGTCAGCCCCAACCTGTGTTTTTCTTGGGGCCACCCTGCCTCAGCTATGAAGCAATCTGAGATGGCAGTAGTTGTGCTGGGTTTGGAGATTCTCAAGAGAAGCCCCAATGTGAACTTGGGCTGGTTGCTGCTAGAGCCAGGTTTGGGGCTCACTGAGGCCAGTTGTTGCTTGTTTGACAAGATTTAGGAAGTTGTGAAGCTTGAGCCAAGACCAGTCATTCATATGGAAAAGCAGCTTGAAGTGGGCCTATAAGTTGGGTGGAGCAGAGGCTCTGGGGATCTCCAAGGCAGGTCACACAGTATTAGACAGGTTGATGGAGTCTCAGATATGGCACCAGCTTGCTGGCTCTGTGGGAGGAGGATTTAGAAAAGGGACAATGACCTCTTCTGGCATTTCTGCCGGGAATCTCAGTTTCTTTCTGTATATCGCTGGTGTCTTTCAAGCTGCTACCCTGGTGCAGAAGCTCAGGGGGAATAAGTCTGAGTTGGTGAGTCTGTATGTGGGTTCTTTAAGAGGAGCTGTTTGGAGTTCCAGCAGTTTCTTCCACTGATTCAATCCCTGCTGGTTTTTGCAACCACAAGTTGTAAGGGCTTAACTTTCTGGCACCCTGGGCTGGGACTCCTTGATCCTGAGATGTCCCCCCTGAAGTTTTATCCACTATACATGGGTGAGGGACCAGCCCATTTCATATCTGTGCCCATCCTACCAGTCTGGATGGATGTGGTTTCTTTAATTCCATAGTTGTCAGACTTCCATTCAACTCAATTTCTGAATGTTCTGAGTGATGGTTGTTCTGTATCTTAGTTGTAATTTGGATGTGGTTGTGCAAAGAGGCAAGCCATGCCTGCTATGTTGCTATCTTGATGAAAAGTCCTCAATTCCTCAGTAATTTTAAAATGCATTGTGACTCAGTTGGAGCATTGTCCCATAACTGAATGGTTGCTGGTTTGACTTCCAATCAGGGCACATACCTAAGTTGGGGGAAGGGAGGTTGATCCCTGGTCAGGGTATGCATGAGACTCAACCACTTGGTGCTTTCCTCTTGCATTGTTGTTTTGCTCTTTCCCTTCCTTTCTAAAAGCAATGAGAAAATGTCCTTGGCTGGCCCTGTGTTCATCTGTCTTAGCCTCACTCCTGTGGTCTTTTACCCCATTTGGCTGGTCAAAGACATCAAGGAGATTGGCATGACAGGACACGCAGCTCAAATTAAATGATGCAGAAATAATATACCTATTTAGTAATAAACTATAAACATAGCCCCTCTGTGCCTGCATCAGACTGCAGGCACTGGCTACTTCAGTCCCCTCAAGTGGCCAGTTTTTTGACTAGAAGGTAACTGTGTTTTCCTACTTTTTCCTCCACCCAGATGGGTCACACAGTGAAACCAGGCTGACTGCCTACTCTTACCAGGCTCTAAAATGTTCACTGTCCTTCCTACATCCCCACTACTCCTGCCCATCTCCTCTCCACACAATCTAGCAGACAGCACCATGGCCAGACCATGGCAGAGGCATGGGGAAGAATAAACTTGGGGTTGGCCTTATACTCAGTGTTAGTCTTATACCTGGGGTTCAATGCAGAACTATCACATCTCTACACAGCAAAGACTGGGTATGGTTGTCACACACACACACAAAAAAGACTAGAAATTACTTCATTAAAATAGAGTAGAAATTAAGAACTGAAAACTAGCAGTTGGCTTTAGGCAGACATACAGCCACAATAAAGCAAGCTCCCTCTAGTTGGTGTACAGAGATTCTGAACTTGACCCTTTCTCTTTCCTCAGCTCACACCATTCACTTGGCTACCTCAATATTTATAGCATGATTAGCCATAAAGTTTTCTCTGCTCTTAACAAAAGGAGGAAGCTGGTGACTTCTGAAAATATTTTGCCACTGTCTCATAGCAACAGACGTTCACAGTTAAATATTTGGGGGTCATGGGTTGAACATCTTCTGTAATGCAATGTTGTGACATTAATCTGCGGCTCCAGATTGTAAAACTGAAGCCTGCAATCTCTAAATTTTGGCAGTCAGGCTGTAATAGATCCTCAGGATTTTCTCAGAGTCTACCCTCTGGTTTACACCCAGCTCACCCTGAGGGATTGATTAATAAGTTTGAAGGCTGTGTATGTACTTTCTGACCTAAATTTTGAAGAGAAAGGTACAAGTGCAGAAAGAGGCTTAAAGGAAAGTTTATCATCTCTCTGGTATTTCATTTTCTACCACAGGCTTTCATTTTCTTCCCACTATCTAACTGCTATGCAGCTAGCAGTTTGTTAAGAAAAAAGTGTGTTTTTAAAAAAGTATATCCACGTTCAAAACTCAAGTGCAGGTAGCATTTATTCACTTTTAGAATTATGCATACTTCAAGTCTGTTCTTTAAAAAAACATTTCAAACTATATCTAAAAAGGACAAACACTGGTTTAATTTACCAACTCTGAAACAATGAGCTAGAAGCCACAGTGAGATGGACTATCTCCCATTTATAGACAACTCTGCCTCGTTGATTAACTGGAAAATGCCATAAAAACAATATAGTACGTTCATACATTCTGGATACTTCTCCATTCCACAAAACAAATGTGTTATTTTAACAAAATAAGCATATTCATTTAAGTAATTCATAGTGATTAATAAAAAGATCATAGATTTTTAAAAATAACTATTGAATAAAGCTTTTTCACAACACTACACTGTGTTAAAATTTTTAAATATTCTGAGTCAAAAATAGGTATACATGTTCTGGCAGGAAATAAAGATGCAAGAAGTAATCTGGAGACAGTTTAAATGTCAAATGTCATTTCTAACATTTTTCAAGGCTTATAAAGACAAAATCATTTAATGGTTATTATAGGTCTATCTTAATGTGTTCTTAAACTTTTTGGCTCCCACTTATTAATGCCTAGAAAAATGAGACCAAACCTTTATCACGCTCCCAATATTGAGTTCAAATAAATAAAACTGAAGAAAACTTCCACAATTGCTGAAGCTGCTGCTCTGAGAAACTAGCTTATCACAACTTGAGTAGTCTGTAATGATTCAATTATGTCAAAAATCAGTTCACAGTTTCTACTTTCTTTAAACCTCTAAAGGTCTAAGCTGTGCAGGAGGGATGGCCGAGAGTGAGGCCTGACTCCTGAGCAGATGTCTGGACTGGGAGTCGGAGAGAGTAAAGCAGAGACGGTGCATAGCCTCTGGTGTCCTGCTAGAGTCCTCCAGAAAGTGCATAAACAGGTGCCACAGCCTCATCATGACATTTCTTATGACATATTTAAGGCATGTAAAAGGATACGAAGAGTAATGTAATGAATATCTACTTACCCACCACCCATTTTAAGAAATAAAACATACCAATGTTATATGAAGTCCAATATAACATATATAATTTAGAACATCTTAAATTTAAACATTGTCCAATAGGTGATTTTTTTCCTATTTTCTCTCAGAAAGCAGTTGAAGGTGTGTGTGTGTGTGTGTGTGTGTGTGTGTGTGTTTTGGCTAACCAACCTCCATGGGAATAGGGTTTATTGAGTTGCATTTTAATATTGTGTCTTCAGATTTTTCTTCTTTAAAAGATTTTATTTATTATTTCCAGAAAGAGAGGAAGGGAGAGAAGCAGAGAGGGAAAGAGGAAGAGAAACATCTATGTATGGTTGCCTTTCACCTGCCTCCAGCTACAGACCTGGCTTGCAACCTGGTTATGTGCCCTGGCTGGGGAATTGAACCAGCAACCTTTGGGTTCGCAGGCCAGTGCCTTATCCACTGGGCTACCAGCCAGCACTATGTCTTCAGATTTCTTTATGTGTGAGTCCTGCTTATGGGTGCTTGGGGCTACTGTGGTCTCTAGTCCAGTGAGAGGTAAAGAATATAAATGTCCCCATTTGTGGACTATAAAACTATTGACAATTTAGGTTTTCTAATATAAGAAAAAGGGCACTACAGTCTGAATCTGTTTGAAATATGAAACATGAAAAATCCTTGAACAAGTTATGATCAGAAACTTCACCTGTGCTATTGGTTGTGTGGGTTGTCATGGTGATGGGGAAGTAGATGATACCCAAATGACACATAGACTTCTTGTGAATGTTCACCTTCTTGAGTCACCTTCCTAACAAGTCTACCTGATTCTGCTACAAGGTAATCAATTCACATACCAATAAAATCTTTCAAGATTC
This sequence comes from Noctilio leporinus, assembly GCA_004026585.1. Lineage (NCBI taxonomy): Eukaryota > Metazoa > Chordata > Mammalia > Chiroptera > Noctilionidae > Noctilio > Noctilio leporinus. The sequence continues at coordinate 33,017 of PVIW01006064.1, read as the reverse complement.
TGTACCCTCTTATATATTTTGAATTAACCTTGATTCTAAAAATCATAGCTACAGCATGATAGAGGAGGCTGGTAACACTAACGGTGCTACTTTATTTAACTTTATATAATTTTCTTTAGGAGTTTACAGAGGGGCAGGTACTACTATCACTTTTTATTTTTTATTTTTTAATTTTTTTTTTAAGATTTTATTTCATTATTTTTAGAAAGAGGGGAAGGGAAAGAGGCAGAGAGGCACAGAAACATCAATGTATGGTTGCTTTTCACCTGCCTCCAGCCACAGACCTGACTGGAGACCTGGTTTGCAACCTGGTTATGTGCCCTGGCTGGGGAATCGAACCTGTGACCTTTGGGTTTGCAGGCCGGGCACCTTATCCACTGTGCTACCAGCCAGGGCCACTTTTTATTTTTAATGTAGATGAAGGGAGGGAAGGATTTACCCAATTGTGATAAAACAAAACTCATATGGTAACAGTCTTTAGAAAGAAAACAGAACATCTTAAAGTTTAAAAGATGAGAAATATTATTATCATATTATAATAATTTCTGAAGAGGAAAATGTTAATGTCTAAAAATAATTTTTTAATAAAGAACTATTAGTGTATTTCATTTAGAGGTATAAAGGTTACAAAAGAAAAATAAAGAAGAAGGAAAAGGAAAGAAAGGAGGGGAGGTAAGGAAGGAAGGAAGGAAGGAAAGAGAGGGAAGGAAAGAAAGAACTAGAAGAGGTACCTGTGATGAGGCTGTGGACTGTTGATTTCTATTCTAAACTTTTCTATGCTGTGTGATGTTTAAAAATCTTGTACGTACACTAATTTTGATGTTTAAAAAAAAAGGAAAATGCTGCCTTGGCTAGTAGCACAATGGATAAGGCGCCGACCTGCGAACCCAAAGGTCACAGGTTCGATTCCCTAGCCAGGGCACATAACGAGGTTGCAAGCCAGGTCTCCAGTCAGGTCTGTGGCTGGAGGCAGATGAAAAGCAACCATACACTGATGTCCCTCTCCCTCTCTACCTCTCTCTCTTCCCCTCTTTCTAAAAATAATTAAATAAAATATTTTTTAACAAATTTAAAAAATTAAAAAATAAAATAAAAGGAAAATGCAATAAAGATAGAACCTACCAAAGATGAAGTTGTCAGGCCGGAAGAGCTGTCCAAAAGGCCCAGACCTCACACTGTCCATGGTTCCGGGTTCCAAGTCCACCAAGGCAGCCCTGGGCACATATTTCTGAACTAGAAGAGAACAAAGCCCGCCCACAAAAGGTTACTTTCTGTCTCCTAAAGTAATGGAGTTCCCCATAGCAAGTCCCACCCACTCAGCTGCCTAGAATGTATGAACAGGGTTTCACTTAAAATCACAGAATCTTAGTACTGGGAGAACACAATTCCACCCTTGAATTGCTGAGATGAAGAAACTAGCACAGGCATGTATGGGCAGACGGAGTTCCAGGAATAAATAAGCCAGGTGAGAAATCAGGTCTTATGACTTCCTGCTTCCTGTATTTTCCAGTTCACCCTAGTACCTCTTTCCTGTTGGTCCGTTTTGCTTTTTTAGCTCCATGGAAATAAACTGTATTAGTTGAGGCAAAATTCCATCTTACCATGACTCTCTTTCTTTTTGGCACTTCCCTCACACACATATGCATGAACCCAAGCTACAGTCTAAACACCTCTTTACAGGTCCCATTCACTGCATGGGCTGTTTTCCAAGAGACACTCTCATTTATGAATGAGTGATGCTATGTAGCATTTTTATTGTAAGTACACTTTTGTGCCAGTTGGGCAAAAGATTGTTCCCAGTGAGGATAGGATTAATAGGATTGCACACAGGGACTGCTTTTCAACTCCTGTCCTGCTATGCACACACTTAATTGAAGAAAGGATGTAACTAAGTTAGACCTAAGGGTTAACAGGAAGTGTAATGTACAATATACTGGAATTTTCCTTAGTGCTACCTAGAAATTTCATCTCCCAGGCCCTACTGTTCCAGACCTTTTGTTATAGCTGCTTAATGAATAAAACTCAGTGATTTATGTATCTTGCTCTTTTCAGCTCTTATGTAGACAAGCAGCATGCAATTCCAAAACATGGAAAGTGATTATCTCTTGGAATATATGTCCTGTGTAGAAGGGTAGCATCTGTTATTTCCTGGGCATTCTTTCAGTGTCTTAGCTTTTTGTTGTCTGGAAGGGCACGCACCACATCTATAATAAGAAATTGTTACAGAAGTAATGCATCCATATAGTTACAATACATATGAAGATATCCAGGATAGGGGGTGATATTATTCCCAAACTGAGATAAACCACATTCTGGATTTTTACTAAAGTCCACCAGACAATGAATTATCCAGAACTGTCTAGTTTCAGTTTCTAGGGAGTATAGTCTATTTGAAGGTCTGCAAAGGGCCAGAAAAATCATGTAAAGGAATGAAGCTTTTCAAGTTTTTAGCTAAGAGTCTTCATTAAGAAGTCATCTTAAACTGGAAAGAAAGAAAAAAGCCGGATATTACCAAACTGATTTCATGACAATAATAGGCAGCTCAGACCCGCACGGAATTGGGCTGTTTGAAATAAACTGACAGCGAGTTTCCCGCCCTAGCGGTGCGAGGGAGGAGCCGGGCATCCCGCTACGTTCCAGGTGAACTTTTCCTAGAGCAAACTACCCTCCCGAGAAGGCACCAGCGCGGCCCCGCCGGGGAAGGCCCGGATAGGCGGGGGTCCGAGAGAGCGAAGGCCGTGGTCCGACGGGAAGGGCACGGTCTGGGAGTGGGATGGCCGGGGTCCCAGAAACAGGGCGGCCGAGGTCCAAGAAGGGGTGGACAGGGGTCCACGGGGGCTGGCAGCGTCCCGGACGGGGATGACGCGGCTGGGTCGGTGACGGCCGGGATCCGGGAGCGGGAGGGCGGGTTCCGGAGGGGAAGGGCGCGGCGCGGAGGGGAATGGTGGAGGGTCCGAGGGGAAGGGCGGGGGCCCAGAGGCGGGCAGCAGGGACCCGCCGCACCACACTACTCACACGATGACTCATTGTAGTAGACGTTGATTCTCTCCAGTTGCAACGCCGAGTCACCTACGTAGCCTCCCGCCGGGTCGATACCGTGCTCATCGCTGATCACTTCCCAAAACTTGATGCAGGGCAAGGCAAGGGTGACACGCGGTCAGGACCCGGAGCCCAGGGCGCCCTCCCTCCGCCCTGCGGCTCCGCCAGCGCCCGCCGGCCGGGGCGGGGTCGCGCGTCTGCGGCGGCCGAATTCCAGGCGCGCCTGAGCCTCCGGCGGCCGCTCCCAGCTAGAGGGAGCGGGGATGAGGGCCCGGGGGCCCGGGCCGCGACGCCCCCTCCTGCGCAGCGCCGCCCCCCGGCCTTTTCCGGGAGAGGCGCGGGCAGGGCTGGGCTCGAGGGGCGCGGAGCTGGTGCTCACCCCGGTGGGCCGCACAGCCCGCCCCGAGGGTCCAGCCCAGACACCCCAGCACCCAGGCCTGTAAGCTGCCCGCCTCCAGGGAAGCCCAATGCCCACTTGCCCCGCACCCGACCCACCTTGGTGCCTATCTGGTTCCCGCACTGGCCCGCCTGGATGTGCACGATCTCCCTCATGGCAGGCGCCGCTCTGCGCTCCCGGAGCTCGCTCTTCCGACAGCGGGGCTGACTCGGGACTAGCAGCACTTTTGGGAGGCTCGACCCTCCTCCTGCCCTCACATCACCCCCCCCCCCTCACCCTCCGCCCCTCCGCCTCCCGGACCAATGGCTGCGGGCCTCGCCTTCCCCGGCCACCTCCCCTCCGCCCCGCGGTTGGGCGCCTCTTGTCCCCGCCCCGCTCGGCATCCCCCGCCCCCAGCCCCAGGCCTCCCCGCCCCCGTGCCGACGCCCCCACTTCAGCTGGCTTATCCCAGGGTCATCCTCCGCTGGACACCTCGACCCTGCGCGGTCCCAGAAAGGAAAACTGACAGGGGACAGCTGAAGGACCGCTTTTGCGGGAAGCCGGGCCGGGAAGTGAGCGGGTCCCTCGAGCGCCCACCAGAGCGGGAACTTGGTGGAAGTAGACGGAAAGGACGAACGGCTCCGGCCCCTCTGCCATCCCATTTTGCCCCCTTAGTTGCTGACCCGCCTCGGAGGGAAACTGGAGACCCCTCGAGCTCAGGAATTAGGAGACTGGTCTTCAGAGTTCCTGCTGAGCCGAGGCGGGCGGTAGGGGTCCCACCTTGAGCCCCCTGGGAGGGTTCCGGGCCGCACTGGGCTGGAAGGGTACACATGGTTCCCGCACTTGCCGCGGGTTCAACCCCAGCAGGTAGAAGGGCTTCGGACCATGAAAGCACAGTTTTTCACAGTAACTGTGACACCATCCCACTACCCCACCCCACACACACACACAGTTCACCGCCCACCTGGAGCCTTTCCGTCTGCAACTGCAGGTATCATTCCATTCTGACGACTCTGAACCGTTTTCAAAGGGGTTTAAAGTGAATACGTCGTTGGATCTGGAAATGAACATCCTCCTGAACTGTCTCTACATCGTCCCCCCACCCCGTCTCCCCATCAGTAGTCAGCCATGGAAAATGCTTTGGCCCCCGAGTGCCAAAATATTATATATATATACATACATACATATATATATATATATATATATATAAAATAACAGGATACAGCCCTGATCTCTCTTTGAACTTCACCCTTTTCAGTTTCCAGTGTTTTCTGGCCAGGCACTCCAGCAGGTCAACAAAATTTTCATTTGTTAGTGGCTTGCATCTATTAGGGCTCTGGGCCCCCTACCCTCCTTGGTTGGTTGCCCTCTGCCCACCACACCCTGGGCCCGCGCTGCTGTCAGGCCTCCCACAGGTAGCTCCACCACTCAGACACCTAGAACTCTCTCCAGTCCACTCCTATCACCAGCTGCAGTGGGTAAGGCTCACCCACTTGCCAGCTGAGGCAAATATTTAATGTATGCTAGGTAGACTATACATCAAGGTTACTTCTGGGCATGAATTTGGTCTTTAGGGAGCAATGGTCCCTCTTCCCAGAGGTCTGTGCGGTAGAAAGGAATGACCACTGGATGATGAGTCAGGGTGACTTGGAGTTTAATTCCTGCCTGTTTCCAGTTAACTCTATATTAAATCACTTAAATTCTCTGGGATTCAGTTTACTCATCTGTAAAATGAAAGACTTTTCCTAAAGGACTTGGTTCTGTGGCACCTTCAGTCTGAATGTGATCACCCATGATGTTTGCATGGGTTTTGTTTTCCCTGGCAAACACTTCAGGTGAGGAGACTGGAGACCTGGACTGCATCCCCTCCCAGGTCCATGTTCTGTAATTCGCACCAGCAGTTTCTTTTTAGATACACAAAAACATTGGGGAAATCCTAATGAGTGTGTGTGGTTGGAAAGAGGTGAAGAACTTTTTAAAATTTTTATTTTGGAGTTTTTTAAATGTTTCCAATCTTAGGTATTATTCTTTAACCTCTGGATTTCTCCCCATCCCCCTCTCACTCCTCCTCTATGCTGCTTTTATACCTTCTTTTATGTTCCCACATCTCTCTATACACAGGACACTCTCAGAGAAGTGAGGCCAGAGCCTTGCCCATGCTTCCCTGGTGGACTGTGAGCCTGAGATGACCCAGTTGCCCTCCTTTGAGAGCTCAGCACCCTTATTTAGACTGCTGTTGTAGCACAATTTAATTATTGACTCCAAGTACATGCTCCCTTCATCCACCTACTGGTGCAGGGAACCTGGGGAGTGGTGGGCCTGTGGCTCCCCAAAGAGTCTTTCCTCAGCTCTGGTCACTCAGTCCCTATGAAATCAAGCCACTTAGTAACAGCTCTGTGGTTTGTTCAAATAGCCACCTTTTCAATGCTAATCACTGAGTGGGAATTTGAACCCAAGGTATCAACGTGCCAAAAAGTAGTGTCAGTATGGCTTCAAGAACACTGCTGTAATCTGGATTCGATGGGAGAAGGTTGATTTATTGGAATTTCTGGTAGACACTCCTTGTTGACCAGCACCCTAGCCTACCAGCCACACCATGAGGTGGGTAACTGAGGTGACTAAGTCTCAATGTTACATTCTTTTGTACAGAACTTATGGAATCATCACAGTGACCCTCCAAGGTAGATATTATAACAGATGACAAAACAGAGGACCAGTGGGCCTTGTCACCTTGATGGCAAATGGGAGTGAAAAGATTCCAACAAGGGTCTAAGGCCTGCCCCAAATGTTGATGGGACCAGAGCAAGAGTACATGAATGTCTAAAGATTAAGAAGAAATCAAGCTTGCAAAAAATCAGAGTGCACTGTCCTCAACTATGAAGACAGATATTTCTATCTGGAAAGCCAGGCTCCAGTGTAAGACTCCCAGAGTCCCTGGAGATTTGCATCAGGGTTGGCAGTGGGCAGGGCTGGCCTCCAGCCCCAACTTTCAGCCTACTGCCTTTCGTTATCCCCTACCCCCACTCCAACTCCATACCACACTGGGAAGGGTCTCCTGTGCACCCCTGTGGACACCCCAGCCCTTAGCCCAAGCTCATCCTCCCCACCCACACACTCTGACCACCTGTTGGTGCACGTTGATGTCATCATCACCCATGGGAGGAGTGCATCCTGAAACCAGATTTGAGAAGTTTGGACAGGGAATCCGAGTCCTGGGTGCTAAAGCAGTGTTGCGGGCCCCAAGGGGGCATATCCCAGGGGCTCTGTGTTTGGGTCTGGGAGCAGTAATAGACCTCCAAGTTTATGGCATTGGTGCTCTCCATAGCACATGGCCCACACCCATACGTCTGCTTGCTTCCTACCTCCCCCAGCCCCTCAGCTTCTGTGCCTTTGATCTCATTTCATTTCTCCTCGGAATTCCCTGTTTCCTCCACAATCACCCACCTGGAGTAAGGACTCTGGGGTCACTGCCAAGGTCTGGCTACAGGTGTTGAAAAGCATTCAGAACATAGGAGACAGGAACCAACCTTCTGCCCCTTTCTGTTGCCACAGCAGAAGAGTTAAGGTCCCACTCCTTTCCAGATGCTGATAAACCCCTGAGGAAAGATCCTGGGGAGCCAGGTGAGGCTGGTAATGGCCAGCGTGGCTTTATTTTCAACTAAAACCCCAGATGTTTACCAATGTAATGATATCCAATCATTGTGCTTTTTGACTCTTGGTGGATAGAGTATGGGTTCTTCAGAGGCAAGTGGCCATTCCACCTATCAGCTGTGCAGGTGCTGGGACTGGAAATGGAGACTGAGTGTTGCATTAGGAGGGCTGGGCAGCTATTCTTCCCTCTGAGTGTTCCCACTTGGGGCTCCAAAAACTGTGGTAAACTGGCAACTGTCTTGTTGCTGGGGTGAGCTGACTGGGTGACATAGCCACATCCAGAACAAGTAGGGAACCAAAGCCCATGTCAGTGGTGCCTGAATGTAACTTTGCCTCCTTATACACTCAGGCCACTCTGCCCAAGTGGTCCTGTTACAGGTAGAAGAATCAATTATAAAGGTAGCCTGCAGACCTGTTAAACACTAGCCTGTGTTTAGCTCAGCCTAGGTAAATGTACAGGGTGCCCGCAATAGATTGGCAAAATTTTAATAAAATAAACAACATACCACAAAAGTGTTATATTTTAAATAAATTTATTTTTATATGTAAATACATAAACATAGTCATTAATTTTTTAATTGTTAAAAAAGTCTCCATTTGCTGCAATAATAGACTCAGTTCAACTTCAGAATCTTGAGCATGCTTTAATTAACTTTTCTTTATCCATGGACATCATCATGTTTTCAGTCTTAGCTTAAACAGCCTCTTTATTGGAATGAGATTGTTTGTTAACGTCTCTCTCACAAATGCTGCATACATAATAGTCCAAAGGATTTGCATCTGGTGAACTGGGTGGCCAGATTTCCTTTGATCAGAATTCAGGAACATTGACACTGAGAAATTCTTGCACCTTTTTGGCATTATGTGCTGGTGCACCATCTTCTTGGAAGATAAAATCATGTCCATTTGCAACTTGCTTCACCCACAGTACATACTACATCTCTCAAAATGTCAAGGTAAACATCAGCAGTCACCTTCAAGCCTTGTGGAAAAAAATGCAGGGTCATGATATCTCCTTCATTGCTGACATCACCTATGGCTAGAACTTCCAAAATGATGTTGAACAGAAGTGGAAAGAGTGGAAAGCCTTGTCTTGTTCCTGATCTTAGGGGGAAAGTCTTTAGTTTTTGACTGTTTAGTATAATGCTGGCTGTAGGTTTCTTATATATGGCCTTTATTATGTTGAGGTATTCTCCTTCAATTCTCATTTTGCTGAGTGTTTTTGTCATAAATTTTGTACTTTATCAAATGCTTTTTCAGCATCTATTGATATGATCATATGGTTTTTGTCTTTCAATTTGTTATGTGGTGTATCACGTTTATTGATTTGTGAATGTTGTACCATCCTTGCATCCCTGGGATGAATCCCACTTGATCATGATGTATGATCTTTTTAATATGTTGCTGGATCTCGTTTGCCAATATTTTGTTGAGAATTTTAGCATCTATGTTCATCAGAAATATTGGCCTGTAGTTTTCTTTCTTAGTTGTGTCTTGACCTGGTTTTGATATTAGAATAATATTGGCCTCACAGAAAGAGTTTGGGAGTCTTACCTCTTCTTGGATTTTTTGGGATAGGTTGAGAAGAATAGGCATTAGTTCTTCCCTAAATGTTTGGTAAAATTCATCTGTGCAGCCATTCGGTCCAGGGCTCTTATGCTCTAGGAGTTTTTTTTTTATTACTGCTTCAATTTCACTAGTTGTTACTGGTTTATTCAGGCTCTTTGTTTCTTTTTTATTCAGTTTTGGTAGATTATACATTTCCAGAAATTTGTCCATTTCACCCAGGTTGTCAAATTTCTTGTTTGTAGTAATTTCTTACAATCCTTTGTATTTCTGTGATATTGGTTGTGATTTCTCCTCTGTTGTTTCTGATTTTGTTTATTTGGGTTCTCTCTCTTTTTTTCTTGATGAAGCTGGTTAAAGGCTTGTCAATTTTGTTTATCTTTTCAAAGAACCACCTCTTGGATTTATTGATTCTTTGAATTGTAGTTTTAGTCTCTAAGCCATTTAATTCTACTCTGATCTTGATTATTTCCTTCCTTCTACTTGCTCTGGGCTTTGTTTGTTGTGGCTCCTCTAATTCTTGTAGTTTTATGGTTAGGTTGTTTGTATCTGCTTCTTCTGATCTTTTTAGGTAGGCCTGTATTGCTATGAACTTCCCTCTGAGGGCTGCCTTATCTGTGTTCTATAGGTTTTGGTCTGTTGCACATTCATTTTCATTTGTTTCCAGAAACTTTGATTTCTTCTTTGATCTAATTGTTAACCCATTCATTACTTAATAGCATGTTATTCAGTCTCCGTGAATTAGAATGTTTTTGTTTTATTTTCCCTGGGGTTCCTTTCTAGTTTCAAGCCATTGTGATCTAAGAGGATGCTTGGCATGACTTCAATTTTCTTGAATTTGTAGAGACTTGTCTTGTGTCCTACCATGTGATCGATCTTTAAGGAAGTTCCATGTGCATTTGAAAAGAATGTGTATTTTGCTTCTTTGGGGTGAAAAGGTCTGCATATATCATATCAGTTATGTCCATTTTATCTGAACTGTTGTTCAATGCCACCGTATCCCTGGTGTTTTTTCCTTGGCAGAGTCCATTGTTGATAATGGGTTATTAAAATTGTCTACTATTAGTGTGTTGCTGTCAATATCCTTCTTGAAGTCCTCCAAGATTTTCTTATATATTTGGGTGCACATATGTTTACAAGGGTTATATCTTCTTGATGGATTTTTCCCTTAAGTATTATGAAATGTCTTTCTTTGTCTCTTTTTATGCCTTCATTGTAAAATCTATTTTGTCTGAAATCAGTATTGTTACCCCAGCCTTTTTTTATGTCCATTTGCTTGAAATACTATATTTTGTCATCCCTTCACATTTAGTATTGATCTTTTGTTCTGAGTTGGGTCTCTTGAAGACATTACATATGTGGGTCATGTTTTCTTATCCATTCAGCTACTCTATGTCTTTTGATTGGTGCATTTAATCCAATTATCTTTAAGGTTATCATTGACAGATACTTATTCATTGACATTTTTTTCTCCTTTGTCCTTGTATTTTCCTCTCTGTTTTTCATCTTTTTAAAGTAGACCCTTTAGCATCTCTTGCAATGCTGGTCTGGTGGAGATGTGTTCTTTAGCCTTCTTTTAGTCTGGGGAACTCCTTATTTCACCTTCCATTTTGAATGAAAGCCTTGCTGGGTAAAATATTCTTGGGGACAGGCCTCTGTTTTTCATTGCATGGAATATTTTTTGCCATTTCCTTCTGGCTTGTATTGTTTCTGTTGAGTAATCATTTGATAATCTTATCAGAGCTCTCTTATATGTTATTAGCTGTTCCTCTGTTGATGCTTTTAGGATTTGCTTCTTATCTTTGAAAGTTGTCATTTTAATTATGATGTGTCTTAGAATGGGTCTGTTTGGGTTCATCTTCATTAGGACCCTCTATGCTTCTTGAACTTGAGTGATGTTTTCACTCATCAAGTTAAGGAAGTTTTCTGTCATTATTTTTCAAACAGATTTTCTATCCCATGTTTCTCTTCTCCTTCTGGTATCCCTATGATATGAACATTATTGCTTTCCACATTGTCCTGCAGCTCTCTCAAAACCTCTTCATTCTTTTTCAGTCCTTTTTCATTTTGTTGCACTGTCTTGGAATATTTTTCTACATTGTCCCCCAGCTCTCTAATCTGATCCTCTGCTTCCTCTAGCCTGCTGTTGACTCCTTGTACTATATTCTTCAATTTGGAAATTGTGTTCTTCATTTCCTCCTGGCTCTTATTGATAGTTTCTATGTCCTTTTTAATGCTGGTGTAGTTCTCAGTAAGTTCCTCATAGCTTCCTTGGAGTTCTTTGTAGTTCCCCTGGAGATGTTTGTAGTTTTCTTTGAGCTCCCTGAAAGAGAGCTCATCATTTTTGAATTCCATACCTGATAGTTTGCTTGCCTCTATTTCACTTAGTGACCTTTCTGGGGATTCCTCCTTTCCTTTCTGTGATGAACTTTCTTTTTTTCCCCATTTTCAGGTGTCTCTTCTTATTTGCTTTTGCTTTTTTGATTGGGCTTTTTTTGAGTTCCTGTCTTTGTGGTGTGACCTTCTGTCATGTAGAGGTGCACCTTCTTTATTTCCTGGATTCACTTCTGGTAATGTCAGGTCATTCCATAGACTGGGCCTAGTTAGCCTGTTGGAGCCAACTAGAAGTCCACTGTGTTTGTCTGTGTTCTTCAGTTTTTAATTCAGTTAATCTGTGCTCAGCTATCAGGTGTAGGTACCGCTGAGCAGGACCAGTTAGTTCAGTTATAAACCAATTAATCTGTGGTCAGTGGCCACCTTAGGCACCACTGGGCAGAGCCAATTAATTTAATTTTAATTCAGTCAATCTGTGACCAGCCACCAGGCTCAGGCACTACTGAGAGGGGCAGATTAATTCAGTTGTAATCCAATCAGTCTGTGATAAGCAATCAGGCTCATGCATTGCTGGGCAGGACAGATTGTTTCAGTCGTATTCCAATGAATCTGTGATCAGTGGTCACCTTAGGTACTGCTGAGCAGGGCCAATTAATTCTGCTGTAATCCAATGAACCTGTGATCAGTCATAGGCTCAGATGCTGCTAGGCAGAACAGATTGATTCAGTTGTAAATCAATGAACCTGTGATCAGCTGCCAGGCTTAGGTGTACTGGGCAGGATAGATTGATCCAGTTGCAAACCAATGAATCTGTGATGAGCTGCCAGGCTCAGATGCTATTGGGTGAGACAGATCAACTCATTTGTAAATCAATGAATCTGCAATCAGCCTTCAAGGCCCAGGTGCCACAGAGTGAGACAGAACAATTCAGGTGCAAACCAATGAATCTGTAATCAGCTGCCAGGCTCAGACGCTGCTTGGTGGGGCAGACTAATTCCGGTGGGTGGGGTCATGACATCCCTTCAGGTGGAAGCCACTTGGTGTGGTGTAGTTCACCTGTGGTGTGGGTGATGAATCAATACTGGGATCCCCGCTCCCTCACTTCTCTCTTCCAAGCCACCACTGCAAACTCTCCCCAAGTGTCTCCACTCCACTCTGCCCTTACTCTGCTGGAACCCAGGGTAAGTGGATGCCAACGTATTTTTGTTTGTGGTCACTTCAGTAATTCTCTGTCTCCAGTGCTCTCAGGCTAGCAAAACCCTCAGCTTTCTGCCCTTCTTAGCTGGATCCTATTCCACTCCCAGCTGTGTTGCTATAGGCTGGGAAACCCAGACAGGGGTCCAGAATCTCCCCCTTCTCAGCTGGATCTCCCAGTTCTGTCCCTTCAGCTGCTGCCACCCAGGGGAGTCAAACCAGCCCTCTCATGTCTCCACAATTCCTACCAGTCATGTTGTGATGAAGTGGCCTCTGCTGTACAGTTAATGATTACAAGGTTTCTTTCCAACTGGTTCTTTTCATTATTCCAGATGATTTTTTCCCCAATTAAGTTGTAATTCCAGATTGCTCCTGGGAGGAGATTGGTGTAGCTCCACTTACTCCTCCACCATCTTGGAATCTCTCAGGATTTTTATCTTAACAGAACCCTTGGAATGAACCCTTCAAGTGCCCATCACAAGGGACCGGATTTTTCATTTTATATGTGACCAGGACCATGAATATAATTTGCTTAGAACTGTGATAAAAAGGTGAGTCACGGCAGCCATGTGGGACATTGTGTCCTTGTTATTGCTCTTTGAGACATCATCTAATTTGTTTCCATATCAATTGCTTATTCCAGGGGGTCTTAACATTAAAGTCACTTTGGAAATAAATCCCCAATCATGCCATGGGGAGCTTCCAATTCTGTGGGTGGTTGTGGGGGTCTCAGAAGTGTGTATTTTGAGGAAGCTCCCAGGAGAGTTTGATGTGCTTTCTTAAGAACCATGGCTTATTTTTTAATTCTTATCCACACATTTACTAAGTGTCTCCTATATACCCTGAATTCCCTTTGCCTCTTTTTGGCAGCCAGACCTTGCCAGAGTGTCTCATTAAAGTGACAGCAGCAGGCATAGGACCTGGTGGGCATAAAGCTCCTGACTGAATATAAAGAGGCAGGTCTTCCCCCCAGAGAGAAGATACCAAGCTGTTCCACTTTTGACCAAGTATGGAGGGTGATGCAGCTTCATAAAAGTGGTAAGAATCAAGTAGCTAAAATGCTAGCAAGTCTATTAATAACTTCTGTGGGCAACAGTAACTGAAAGTTCCAACATGAGGCCTATGGCTCTTTTTACAGGGACTCCATCAGGTGCTACCCACTTCCCCAGATCCTCCTTAGGCCATGGGGGGAGGGTCAGGACCCCTTACAGGCCCAAGAAGAATTTAACTGTCTTGGGAAGGAGGGGCTGGGTTCTGGGAAGCTGCCATCAGTCATCCAGGAGGCCTGGAAAATAGGGAACATCCCCCAGGCCCACCGCATTGCTAACACCAAATAACAAACCAAAGCATGAAGACACACCTTCTCTGGGGCACAGCTATGTAGGGATGTGAAAGCTGAGGAATGAGCAGGAACACTGAGAAAACCCTCTGCCATATATTCACACAATGAAGCAATGTTCTGCAACAAAAAGGAATGAAGACACATGCCACAGTTTAGATGAACCCATACAAACAGTACGTTCAGTGAAAGAAGCTAGACAAAAAGACCACATAGTATATGATTCCATTTATGTGAAGGACAGAAAGTGGATTAGTGGTTGTCAGGTTTGGAAAGGGTGAGGAGTGGGAGGTGATGGCTAAAGGGAGTGGGGTTTCTTACTGGAGTGATGAAAATTTTCTAAAATGGATTGTGAGAATGGATGCCCAGCTCTGTGAATATGCTAAAAACCTGTGAATTGTATGTTAGGTGAAATATATCTGAATAAAGCTCTTTAAAAAACCCTTCTGGAGGGATGTGAAGCTGTTGTGCACAGAGGGTAACTATAGCAACAATAAAAACCAAACCCAGTTCAACCACTGACTAAATTAACAAACTCACACTCATGTCCTAATGAGAGAAGAGGCATGCCCATTGCAGGCTCAAATATTATTTCTCTCAGTCTCTACAGTTCTTCTCTCCAAAAATTATACAAAAAGTTAAGGAAGAAAAACCCAGACTATTTTAAAGAGATACAGCAATCAGCAGACCCAGACCCAGACATTGGTCTAGATGTTGGAACTATTAGATAAGGCTTTAAAATAACTATGATCAATATATTAAAGATGTAGTGAAAAAGATGGACAATATATATGAACAGATGAGGGATTTCATCCTAGAGAGAAACAAGGAAAAGCATAGAGTGAATTTTAGGAAGAAGACTGTGGCAGTGGTGTGGAGGCGAGAGGACCATGAGGGAGGTTAGAACATCACTGTAGGAAGCAGTAGGGGGCTCCACTTATTGCAGGAACATTCTTATTCAGGAAGGGTGTTGGTAATTACTTTGAGTTACTGTCATGATAATTACATGAGAAGTAAGGCACAAGCTACAGAAGTCTATTTTAAAATAGATTTACAAGATTACAACTCAGGCACTCCCATGCTAGCAGCTGCCTGGTCTGCCTAGAGATACTATGCTCTGGCATGCACCCCTTCCACCAGATGGGGCTGAGCTGAGCATCTGAGCAGGACCAGCCTTCTCAGTGGAAAGAAAGGGGTGCAGTGGCTAAGACAGGATAGTAAGAAGCTAGGAAACTTCCTTAGCAAGTGGAGTGGGGAAATAAACAAATAGCTGATTCAAATTGACCTTATCCAATTGACTCACATGCCTTCTCCTTTGCATGACTACTCTCTTAGCATTAAACCCTCAGGACAGTGAGGTTCTGATCAGCGTCACATAGTCTTGGGAACAAAGCCTTGGGTCTCTTAACCACAGAGGCGGAGTTTTGGTCAAACTGGAGATAGCATCTAGGCCTCAGTTGTATTTCAGCTCCAGGCCCAGGAAAGCAGCAAAACCAGACAAAGTGATGCCATGGCTGACATCAGAACCAGATGCAATGACCAATGTCCTGCAGCTACCCTAGCATCAATTAGTAAAGACCCTGACCCTATAAGGTCTGTTCAATGAATCAGCATATTATAGGACAAACCTAGAAAGCTGATGAACATTCTATTGACCTCCTCCCCCCAGACCTCCCCTAAAATTCCTGCCTTCAGAAAACAGATAAAACCCCTTAAGACAAAGGACCCAGTACCTGTGCTCTCTCTCTAAAGCATGCCCATGCCTTCTTTCTTTTTATTCTTTCTTTTTTTTTTTTTTTTTTTTTAAGATTTTATTATTTTTAGAGAGAGGCAAAGAGGGAGAGAAACATCAATGTATGGTTGCCTTTCACCTGCCTCCAGCTACAGACCTGGCTGGAGAACTGGCTTGCAACCTGGTTATGTGCCCTGGCTGGGAATCAAACCAGTGACCTTTGGGTTCACAGGCCGGTGGCTTATCCACTGTGCCACCAGACGGGGCTGCCTTATTTCTTCAGGTCTACATCTTTGCTTTCTTTCTTTTAATCTCTAAGCATCCCCACAAGACTTGTTTCCTGAGTTCATGCAGCCCAGCTGGCTCACTTCTTCTTCCATCTTTCTAAAAGGTCAAAGCTGCTCTCTGAGCAGCCCATTTGAATCTTCTCTTCTAGTGTGCTTTCATTGTGCATACTAAATAAACTTCCTCTTGTGCTAGAGTACTTGACTCTGAATTCTTTCTTTGCCACAGCTGAGAACTGAGAGCCAACATCACAGGTAACATAGCTATTAAATAACTCCCAACAAGCTTCCTCATTCTAAACTGTCCTGCTGCTGAAGTGCCATAGTGTCCCAACCTCTGTTGTCAAAGACAGAGTTTTGTGGGTTAAGAGAATTGATAGAGAAGAGATTCATTCTCTCTGGTCAAATATTCATGCCAGGTGACACAGATTGCTCTGAGAATGAGTGAAAAAAATTTTAACTTGATGGGGCTGGGGCTGGAGCTGTAAGACCTGGGAAGGTGGAAAACATGGCTAGATGCAGAAGGTTTGAAAAAAGAGAAGAAAGATACAATGAAAGCAAAAAACAGTGCTCTTCTAAGAAAATCAGCCTTAATTGGTGACTTTTTAAACATTTTTTTTTTTTTTGGAAGGATGATATTTGTTTCTTTCCCAAATGTAACAGTAAAACCAAGTGGAAGAAAATGGTTTTAGAAATTAGGGGGTAAAGCACAAATCTGGGGTTTGGCCATTAAAAATTATTTACAACAATGGGTGGGGGGGAAGACAACAAGAAGTTATTTCATGTTATACACCCTCCCCCACTCCAAAGCGTAGTACTTGCTTACCAAGTCAAAAAAGATGCAGTTGATTCACCAAGCTGGAGATGTGAACTTGAGTAAGACATTTATAAAAACCTAGACAGGGGCTGTGTCCTCCCCTAGTGCAGCTGCTGTGTAAGCACAGCAAAAGAGACTAAAAACTCAACAAGGGGAAGGCTGGACACTCAGGGTTTGGGAGTGTAAGCACCCCACATCTGACTCAGAAATTTGGGGAGTAAATAAAACCTACTTGGAAAAGAATTGGGGGAGAAAACTAGCAATTGCTTTCTACAGGGGTGGGGACAGGGAAAGAGGTGGAGCCAGGAGCAGGAGCATTTCACATCACTAACCTAACTTGGGAAATGGCAAGGGGCCATCTTCAACTGGCCTTGAGAGGAAGACCAAATGGATGATGGGAAAATCCACAGAAGGGAAGGAAAGAGGGAAAGAGATCTATAGTAGTTGGGAGGGGACAACAGCCCCTTCTATTCTGGATACAGGAAGGCAGCCAGGGCACCAGGTCCAGGCAATGACCTCACAAGGACAGCACCATTTTTTGCAGCTTAGAGATCGCCACATATCCCAATCCAGCTACTCCTTCTGCTGGCTTGCAGGTGATGTGCCATTCTCTGCAGGCTAGAAGGGAGTAGACAGTAGACAGCTCTGCAGCCTGGGGCCTTGCCTATCTTCTGTGTCTCCTCCCTTGGAGGCAGTACTAGCCTCTGCCCCTTGGCCTGGAGTTCTTGGCTCTTGGGGATGGCAACAGCCTTTCTTTCTGGGGTACCATCTCCCTCTGCTCCTGCTCTTCCTCTGTGGGTGAGGAAGCAGCTGATTCCCCTCCACCTTCCTTCCGATTTCTCTTGAAGAACAGGACACTCAATTTGAAAGACTTCTTGAGAGAGAATTCTTATCCTTCTTAGAGGTCCCTTTGGGGTACACATCTCCCTTGGTCTGTTACATTCTCCAGAGTGACTCCCCTTCAGCATTGCTTTTCACAAGGCCATTCTCCTGTCCCTTGGCCTTAGCAGAGGAAGCACCTGCTGCCTCCTAGGCATCAAGTCACCCCGGGCAACCTTGGAGCTCTGGCTGCTCATGATGGGGGTTCCTCCCTGGGCTTGCACTGCAAGGAGGTAGTTCCTCAGGGTCTGCCTGGCTGATGAAGTGGTGGGGCTTGCACCTGAGGGGGAAGGTATGGAGAATAGAAACCGATGTATCCAACTCTGCGCCCAACCCAACAACTGCACCAGTGACTGCTCTGCTCCATACCAGATGCCTCAAACTTTTAATTTTTTTACTTGACCCACTGTAACAAATATATTTGTGATTTAGTGTGTGTGCAAACACACACACACACACACAGAACTGGAATAAAAGTTTTGCAAAACAATCTTACTCTTACTATGGATTCTGTTCATATGCCTATATTTTCTCTTTGAGTCTGCCCCATTCTTTAAGTGTGGTCTCAACCTCAGAAAATTGATTTCTAACAGCTCTATTCAAGCATCACATATGTGCTATAAAACCACTTGATTCTTTGAGGAAGAGGAAAAGAGGATGTGTTCAGGCTGGGACTCCTACCCCACATTCTTGCCTTCCAGACCCCCAGAAAACCACCTTCTTGGGCTGCCCTTGATACTCCCAGTCCCAGGCAAAACTCACCAGGCTGGCCAAAAAAGGTCCCCTTTGCTTTATGGAGACTGCCCCTACAGGTCCACAGATCATGTGGCTTTTAGTTATTCTCATTTCTTAAAAAGGGCAGAGGCCCTGGCCAGATGGCTCAATTGGTTGGAGTGTCCTCCCATACACCTAAGAAATTTCAGTTTGATTCTGTCAGGACCCATTCCTAGGTTGTGGGTTTGATCCCCAGTGGGGTGTGTATGGGGAGGCAATGAATCTCTCTCTCTCTCAAATCAATGAACATACCCTAGGATGAGGGCTTTTTGTTTTGTTTTAAGGGCAGGACTAACCTCTGGTTTTACTTTTAAGATGCACAGTGATCTCACTTTCATAAATTTGCAGAGGTGGCTCAGAGAGAGCGGCCTAAGCAGCACCTGTGAGGGCTTCTCTCCTATCTGATGGAGAGGCCAGGGTAGAATCTTTCTTTCCCTG
Organism: Noctilio leporinus; assembly: GCA_004026585.1. Classification (NCBI taxonomy): domain Eukaryota; kingdom Metazoa; phylum Chordata; class Mammalia; order Chiroptera; family Noctilionidae; genus Noctilio; species Noctilio leporinus. The sequence goes on along the minus strand of PVIW01006064.1, from coordinate 14,594 downwards.
CATGTTTCCCACTACTGCTTATTTTGCTCTTTCTGTGTAAATCAAATTATAGAAGATGTGGAAAACTGGCAGAGAGTTCAGGATTGAAAAAAAGAAAAAAAGACGTTTGAGCAAGACAAAATACCCAAAGCAAGTGTGAATCCTGACAGGATCCCTTAAATTATTTTTTCTTAAATAGGCATTTTGAGGGCAACTGGAGCATTTAATGTTATCTAATTGATTTTTTAAGTTGTGATAATGATGTGTTCATGCAGCAGATATGCACCAAAGTGTCACAGTGTGTGCAGCATGCTTTCAAGTGCTCCATAAAAAAGGATGTGTGTATATGTGTGTGTAGGGGGGGGTGGGTATACAAAGAAATATAGGAAACAAAAGTGGCAAAATGTCAACAATAGGTGACTCTAGATAAAGGGTATAAGTGTTCATTTTATTATTTTTTCAACTTTCCTATAGGTTTGAAAACTTCTGAAATCAAATGATGGTGGAAATGACCTGTCAATGATTTAGGTCAGTGAGCGGAAGAAATACACCCTAGCAACATCCTCCAGGTTCTGTAGGTAAGAAGCTGCTGCCAAAGCCTGGGGATGGCCTCCTCTCTTTACTGTAGACAGAGAAGGACAGATAAATGCACAGTGCCATGTGGCTGAGAGACAGTGACTCCACAAGAGGAGAAGGACTTCTGGGAAGGACTCCCAAAGGCTGAAGGTCTCTGGAAACAGAGCACAGTCTCTTGGATCCATTATGAACCCAAGTGTGAAGAGGAAGATGTGAATCCCTATTCATTCTTGAGCTCTGGGGTGCCTTCATGATGTTTGCTGGGCAGTTGGGTGCACAGCCTTTGGACCTAATTCAACCCCACCAACATTAACTGAACATCTGTAGAAATTAAGCTGTTATGCTGCCTAACTGTAGGCAGATGAATAACCAAAGGGCCAAAGGACTGAGTACATTGGGTTCATCTCTTGCAGCAGCCCTTACCCCATCCCCTCTGAGTTTGTGTGTTTGGGCTCATCTGGACAGTGCTCATGGTCAGGTGATGGGGGCACACCTACCCCAGCTCCCCCTTGGATACTTTTGTGTAGGGTTGGGAATAAAAATAATGATCCTGTTTGATATGCCTTTCCTAGATAAGAGTCTATACAGATTTGGAAGTGTGATTAGAAAATATTTTTGTTGTCATGGAGTCACTAAACCCCTGGTGTGCCAGAGGAAGGCCCATGTGGAACATGGCTGCCTGCAGCCTGTTTTGTTCCATCTGGGAAATGAATTGGAAAGTTAACTGTGACTCTTAACCTCACATCCTGGAAGTTGTAGGTTTAGATGAAAATCAGTTTCCTCATTAGCAAGTGAGTGAGTAAAGATTATCTTTAAATTCCCTAGCAGCTCTCACATCCTGTGACTAATCAACACCTGCTCTGACTTAAACAAAAACCAGTGGACCTAGAATGCAACCTGATTGTCCATTTCTTCTATTTCTAAGAAAGTAGTGAACGTATATGCATAACTTACACAATGAAGAATGAACATTCATGGGTTTAATGAAAATTTTCGCTTCCACTGCCAAAAGTTTTTGTTTTTTTAAAGAAAAGTTTATTAGTTAGGCTATTGCTAGCACAAAAGAAGACCTATCATGGGCTATAGGGATACAAACAACCAGCCCCAAGACCAGGTAGGAAAGGTGACATGTCTGTCCTCCCAGAGTTTTGCAAGTGTTTTTATGCATCAAGTAGAGGGAGAAAGATGTAAGCTGTTCTAAAGGATGTACATTGCTATGACAAGGGGATAAGAGAAGGCGAAGGGGACTCATTCTGGGATAGGCCAGCAGAATCTGTAGCACAGTTCCTAATGCTCACGTGTTAACAAGAAGCAGAGGCTTCAAGGAGTTTGGTGGCACCCGGATAGTCTCTCTTTTTAGATAATCTCAAAAGCAGCCAGCTGCCTGGAAAAAGTTAATTTAATAATTCCAACAGCCCTGGCCAGTATGGCTCAGTTTGATGGAGCATCGGCCCATGGACTGAAAGTTTGCAGGTTCAATTCCTGATCAGGACACATACCCACTGTCAGGATATGGGGGCAGCTAACATGGAGGCAATACATACCTTTGGACTTGGATTGTGCCTAGACTTTAGTTAAAACTGTAACATACCTCCCTGGCGGTGGCTCTGTGGATAGGCAGTGGCCTGTGAACCCAATGGTTGCTGGTTCGATTCCCCAGCTGGGGCACATAACCAGGTTGCAAGCCAGGTCTCCAGCCAGATCCTTAACTGGAGGCAGGCAGAAGGCAACCACACATTGATGTTTCTCTCTGCCTCCTTCCCTTCCCCTTTCTCTGAAAAAATAAATAAATACAATCTTAAAAAAAAAAATTTTTTTTTTTTAAACTGTAACATACCTAGCATGGCCAGAATGTAATAATGGAAGTGGTTGGGAAATTCTTGGGAACAAGTTAATGAAGCTAACTTGTCCAGAGATCCCTGGTGAGGCGGTAATGAGGCAGACTGACTAATAGATAATCTTACTTAGCTCTCTCTGGTTAATGGACTTTGGTTAATAAACTAATTTTCCTTTGAAGTGTATATCTGTGTAATTTCATGTAGCAGGTAGGATAAAAACCCAACCCAGTGATGTCAAGTGGAGACAACTTATCTAAAAGTCTCTTCCCCTTGCCACTTTTCATTTTTCCTGTTCCCCATTTTCCTTTCCCCAATAAATATGTTTCTTATTCTCTTATTGATTTCTGGATATGATTTCTCTGAGCAAGGCTGCCCTGACACCCAAGTTGAGGGTTTCCCCAGTCAGGGACATTCAAGAAGGCAACCAATTGACCTCTCTCAAAGCAATGAAAAATATGTCTTTGGGTGAGGATAAAAAATGGTAATTCCAACAAGTGGTCTTTTGTTGGTTTTGCACTTCAGTTGTTAACTATTAACTCCTATAGAGGTTTATAATGAGCTACCCCAAGATGTGCCTCAATGGTGTGTAGGTTTTGAGCTAGGGGTAATCAAGACCCTGTAGGTTGAAGAAGAACTTTGCCCCCAACTTGAAGAATTTAACTTAGGAGCCTGGGTCATATAAGAGTTACTATTAATGTGGTGCCTAAGCCAAGGAGACTAGTTGGAGACCAGGCAATGAAGGAAGGGAAATGTAGACCATAGAGTCAGAGCTACCAGTGATCAAACTGCTGGTTGTAGTCTGGTGGGGTTTTATATCTCCAGCATTCCTGGAACATGGAGGGCAAGGAGGTATGCAAATCTGCCAGGCCCTTATTTCAATTTCAAGGGCCCCATCTGCAAAGCCCAGCCTACAAAGCTTGCAGAGCCTAGGCTGTTTTAGCGACAACTGTCTGAGTTCAGTGACCACCCCTGGCCAGAGGTGGGGGTCTTTTCCACTCTGTGCAGGCAATTCTTATAGTTCCCACCAGAAATGACTATTTACCTGTCCATATGGCAGGGCAAACTACTAATTTCTGAACACGTGCTCTGCCTTCAATGACCCTTTGAAGCCCCCAAGGTGTCTTACCTCAGCCCTCATAATGTCTTATATACCTCAATCCCCCTTTCTAGCTCTGAAACCTCTTCTGCATGCGGGGTCTCTTAATTTCTCATGGATATGTTACATTTGATTATTTTCTCTTGTTAATCTACCTCATGTCTATTTGATGATTAGACCAGCCAGGAGAACCCTGAGGGTAGATGAAAGTTTGTTCCTTCCCTAACCCTCTTTTTGCCTCTTCCTTCTACCCTCTGGCTTACTATAGTTTAAGACATCTCAGGATTTTCTCCTAGTCATATGTATTGAGCCGAGTGTAGTAAATCACATTTATAACAAATATGATTTAAGCCTATCTGATTGTAACAATTGTTACTATTTTGTATAGCAATGAGGTAAAAATGTGTAGCATGTCTCCTGCATGGCTGTAATCAAATGGTCTTTCCCAGCCTAACCCTTCATTATTTTCCCAGTCATGGAATCAACTCCAACACTGACCATATTCTCTGATACTGTGCAGAGTAGAACAGTCTTCCACATGTTCTAGAGGTGCTGAATGAGTTGACAGCACCCTAGGATCCAGTCCCTGATGAACACTTAGCAAGCCGCATGACCTCTGAGCCTGTTTCTTCCTCTGCAACATGAGGGGGCTGAGTAGACCTGATGTGAGGACCCTCCAGCCCAAAGGTTCAAAACTTTGTCGGAAGACCCCTGTCTATAACCATTGGACCTTCCATCTCCACCTTCCTTCACTCTGGCCCCCTATCTTGAACACACACAACTGGGTGTACAGGACTGGGGGCCAAGGCAGCAGCAATCAACCCAGGAGCTGTGAAGGGGTGGAGAGCCTCAGTGGGGTGAGGTGGGGTGGGGGTAAAGGCCCAGATGGGATGAAGAGGAGGCCTCCCAAAGAGAACAGGGTCTGTTTTATCCCCACCAAGTGACTTAGGGTAAAGAGGAGGGGAAGTAAGGAGAGGGGCTTTCAGCTTGAGATTTTAAAACCAGCAACTTTCAGGAATAAATATATATATTTAATTTAAATACTTTATTTATTTAGTTATTTTTAGAGAGAGGGAGAGACACATCGATGTGTGGTTGCCTTTTGTGTGCCCCCAAGTGAGGGCCTAGCCTAAAACCCAGGCATGTGCCTTGACTGAGAATCAAACCAGCAACCCTTCGGTTTGCAGGCAGGCACTCAAGCCACTGAGCCACGCCAGCAAGGGCTTATATTTTTTTTAATAGTTTTTATATTATTTTTTCATTAGGAACAGATGAGTTTTGCAAGATAAAAACTTCTTGGATATTTATTGCACAACAACGTAAAAATACTGAACACTACTGAATTGTACACTTAAAAATGGTTAAGATGGCACTTTTTAAATTTTATTTTATTATTATTTTCAGAGAGAAGGGCAGGGAGAGGGGCAGAGAGGGTGAGAGACATCAATGTATGGTTGCCTTTCATCTGCCTCCAGCTACATACCTGGCTGGAGATCTGGCTTGCAATCTGGTTATATGCCCTGGCTGGAAATCGAACCAGTGACCTTTGGGTTTGCAGGCCGGTGCCTTAAGATGGTACTTTTTACATTGCTTACTTTTTAACCACAATTTTAAAAAAATGTATTTATTCTTTAGAGAGGGAGGAAGGGAGGGAGAAAGAGAAGGAGAGAAACATCCATGCGTGCAAGAGAAACATCACTCAGTTGCCTCTTCCACTCCCCTAATCTGGCACCTGGCTTGCAATCCAGAGATGTGCCCTGACCAGGGATCAAAACAGAGACCTTTTAGTTTGCAGACCTGTGCTCAAGCCACTGGGCCATATCAGTCAGGGCTTAACGACAACTTTTAAAAAGGGGTGGAGAGTCATAAACAAACTTCACAAAATTTAAGAAGCTTGAAAAGTAACAAAAGACAAAAATCTACATTTACTTCCAATCTTTTATTCTACAACTAGTTTTCTTAAACTTACTTAGGTATAGTCCTGACCTCTGTGGCTCAATTGGTTGAATGTCATCCCACAAAGTGACAGACTGCTGGTTCAATTCCCCTCCTCGTCACAAGGTCCATGCCTGGGTTGCTGGCCTGGTTCCCTATTGGGATGTGTATGAGAGGCAACCAAGCGATATTTCTCTCATACTTTAATATTTCTCTCCCTCCCTTTCCTCCTCCCTTCCATTCTCTTGAAAATAAAGAAAAACAAGTTTAAAAAGATTTAAACATCTTAATTGGGTGTATGTGGCAGGGATGCTTTAAAACAAGATCTTTGTAAACATAATTTTGTGTTAGTGTGCTGTTTCATACAAGACATTTTTAATGACTGCCTATCATTTTCTAGCATATTCTAATATGTTTGGCCATTTGCATTGCTTCCTATTTTCCACTATTATCAATACTGCTTCAATAAACATCTTTGTGCATAAAGGATTATTTGAATTTAGAATTGAAGATTGATTCCTAGAAGAGGAATTACTGGGTCAAATCGTTTGAGTTAAAGGATTTCAATACACGTTGTCAGTTCTTTTTCCAGAAAGGGAATGGAAAGAGCAGGAGAGAGCTCAAGGCAACTAGAAGAAGAGAACCACTTAGTGTGGAGGATAATCCTCACCACTCCGCTAAATCTCCTACCCCCATCTCTGGGAGCCTCAAATTTTGGGGGAAGGAGACCAAGCCTTTGTCCATCACTCAGAGAAGAGAGCTTTTCAGGCACATCTGGCAAGGGGCCTGAGTTCTGGATGAAGGTATGGGATTCTGTTCTGGTTAGAGAAGAAGTTAGAGAGATGGAGGTGGCCCTTGGGAGACTTGCAGTTTCACAGAGGAGGGAGCAGACAACCCAATCAGCTGCCCAAGTTCTGCCTCATGGCACTGCCCTGGTGTGATAGAAATCCACTACCATGCTCTATGATCCAGAGGGCCACTTTACCTGCCCTCTTCTTCCAAGGGACCATCCCTGGCAGTTTTATTGGCAAAGTGTTCTCTGTCCCTTTCTATGTGATGTTGGCAGTGTGCTCTCCTTGGGGTGTTAGAGCACATAACTCTCCTGCTAATAAAAGTAGCTGGACAACTGCCTCATGAGCTCTGAGGTCAGACAGAGTGGGCTTAATTTCAGCTCTGTTACACGGGAAATGGGGAATAGAGCACTGATCCTGCAAGCTTGTTGGGCAGATTATGTATTGAATAGGTAGAGCCTTTTCTTTTGGTGCCTGGCACAGAGCAGCACCTGACATGTTTGGCTCAGTGTGTGTACCACAGTGTACTGCACTCTTGAGTCCCAGAGTGTAGAAGGCAACCTTGTTTTTCTGAGGCCATTGGGTTATAAAAAGTTAAGGCTACATTAAGCAAGAATAGAAATTAATCTAAATGATTACATGACTTGAAAAGTAGTTGTTTGTGTGTATATGCAATAGAGAAATTTTCTGGTCCCATACTCCAGTTGAACATAATATCACCATACAGTTGTGTCAACATCAAGGTTATCATTGCACCTGGATAGCTGCTCCAGCAACATCATCGCACCCTCACTAAGTGTCACCCATGGTCAGGTTATCCAGGTGTGCTACATTTAGGAATCTCACCTCCTGGATAAGATTATAAATTCTTAAGGTTAGAGACCAAACTTTCTGTACATTGTCCATAATACTGAGCACATTGCATACTATACAAATGCACCTAGTACATGATTGATAATGAAGAAAATAGAACGGAAGAAAATTTGCAGTGTGGAAGAACTTTAATCTTTGAGAAGAGGCCCAGAACGTGATAATGGGAAACAAAGAAAGATTTCTTAATGCCTCCCTAAACCAGGGTTTTCTTAGAATAAGGTATAAATTCAGATGGTGGTTTTAAAATGCACTCAGGAATTCTATATAGCAGAAAGAAAGAAGGAACTTGTACCCTTTGCAACAACATGGATGGAACTGGAGAGTATTATGCTTAGTGAAATAAGCCAGTCAGCGAAGGACAAATATCATATGATCTCACCCATTATGGGACAATAATGAGCAAAACTAACAACAAGCAAAACAGAACCAAGTATATGAATACAAGGAATAGGCCTTCAGTGGTCAGGGGGAACGGGGTTGGGGGGAGATGGGAGGCAGAGGCAAGAAAGGGGAGCAGCTTAGACAAGAACCTAGTATAAAGGAACCATGGACATGGACAACAGGTGGGATTGACTTTGGGGGGAATGGGTGGGTGGGGAGGGGTACAGAGGGGAACAAAAAGGTGATGGATGTAATACAACAACAATAAAATTTTTTTAAAATGCACTCAGAATGGTTCACAACTGACTATATTCAACCAGTTTTTTGCCTGAGTTTCTTTCCTCATCATTCCCTGCTGGTTGAGCTGGGAACTAGTTTGTATCTGGTTGTAGTCTTGGCCCTGAATGCTCCATTGCAGGAGAGTAGGGCATGGGGGAAGGCCAGGGAGCAGGTCCATCTCCGTCCTCCCTTTGACAAGCCTACTGACTGTGGGGTTGGTGGGCACTCTCTCTGCTTAATGGAGCTGCTGGGAAAACAACTGGGATAACGTAGGTAGAGGTGCCTGCAAATCGCACACTGCCAAACCAAAGTAATGCAAGTTCTTATTATTTCTTTTTGGCAGTAAAATTATAGCTATTCAGAGAGGTGAACTCTGTTCAAGCTGAGAGCCCATCTCTCCCAGCTGTCTCAGCTGTTCTCAGGAATTCTGCTGCAGCCACTCCTCAGTTCTCAGCTGGCTCAGTGACTCAGAAAACAGCTCTCCCCACCCACCCTAGCAGCTCATCCCCCAACTCTTTCACCCTTTCCTACTTAAGTAGATTTGTGACTAGCTGCCAAATGTATGCTGCTACATGGCTCATTCTGTCAGCAGAAACAAAGCAATCTGGCCTTGGGTGTCCACAGTGCTCCAGGCAGGGAGCTGATTTCTCCCAGGCATCTCATTTAATGATTATCCTTTCCACAGCAGGTATTATTCACACTTTCACAGATGAGGAAACCAAGTCCAAGACAGGCCAAGTAACTCATCCTGGCCACACATTCAGACTCCAGCTTCTTCTTTTTAAAAATTTTATTGTTTTGTGATAAGAACACTCAACATGAAATCTATTCTCTTAACAAAGCATAAAGTATATTATTGTTGACTGTGTGTACAATGTTCGACAGCAAATCCCTAGAATTTATTCATCTTGCTCAACTGAAGCTGATTAGTAAATCTCCATTTTCTTGGCCCTAAAACAAGAAACGGGCCCCTGGAGTCCTGGGGCTGTATTTATACTGGGATGGTGCAGCAGGACTTTTTAGCTGCACTAAAATTGATTGGAAACTGATGGAACAGGAAGAACCATTTTGTCCAATGTCCATTCCACCGACACAGGGAACACCGGCATCTTCTCCAAGGCCCTGACAAAGGCCATGACTTCCCCATCTTCTCATCTGGCTTCCACCCAACAGAACAGCTGGAGAAGTGGCATCTCAAGGGCCCTTGACTATTTTTACGTGCCCATCTGCCCGCCGGACCAGGCCTGGCAGGCAGCAACAGGCCCAAGGAATGCCACAGCAGGTGGGCGGCGCCCTGACAGCTGAGAACTTCCAGCCCTGCTCCTGACTGTTGTTTCAGGGACACTGGAAATGTGGCGTGAGAATATCAAAAGGAAAAAGAAAGCCTTTTAAACATCATAGTTTGGGGTGAGGTGTGTGCCCTTGATTCATTTTCTATTTCTAGAATGACCTAAGCTTGACCTGCCATTGCCAGGGTCTGGTTGGCAGGGAGTACAATGTACCTACCAGTCAGACGCTTTGACCAGCTGCTGACCTCAGTCTACCAGAAGAGAGGGGAGAACAAATACTTTTCAGGGGAGCGGCACCCAAAAAAATCCTTGGGCTTCAGCTTGTAATAATAAGACCCAGGGTGGCCTTGACTGAAAGCTAAGCTTGGGGTAGTCAGGCAGCCGGGCTTTGGCAGAGCTGCCATCAGATTTGTGGTTAAAGGATGGGCTTGATTCATTCACAGTGTTCTGGGCAGAGAGCATTAAAAAATCAATCAGTAAAATCCCATTTTCATTATAGAAAAATGTAAACATACACAAATTAGAGACTAGGATAATGAAACCCCATGCATCCATCACCCAGCTTCATATAGAAGCATTTCTTAAATGTTAGTAGTAGGAGGTCTGTCTGGAAAATGTCCAGCCATCGTTAACATAATAAGAATGGCTTCCGTGACATTGATGTAACCTGGCAGCCAAGAAGAGTGGACTGGAATGTGCATGTGTGAACAATGATGGCTTCACTGGACTGTAGGAGCTGTAGATGCTGTTAGGTGAGCATGTGTATTGTGTGGCCGTCACATTCAAAATGACAAAGTGAGTAGAGCAATGAGTCTGCATCACATTTTGTGTTAAGCTTGAACATTTCTCCGAGGAAACTATTTGGATGATTTAGAAGGCTGCAACTGTGGCCAACTGGTGATTGGCAACTTGATCATGACAATGTGCCTACTCATGCATCACATTTCGTGCAGAGTTTTTTGCAAAAAATCAAATCACCCAGGTGACTCAGCCCCGCTATAGCCCATATTTGGGTGCCTTGCAACTTCTGGCTTTTCCCAAAACTAAAATCATCTTTGAAAGGGAAGAGATTTCAGACTATCCCTCAGATTCAGAAAAATACAATGAGTTAGTGGATGGTGTCTGGGAGAACTGAATGAGTTTCCAAGGTGCCCCCTTTGAAGAAGACTGAAGAATCATCATCCTTTGTAAAATATTTCTCGTATCTTCTTCAGTAAATGTCTCTACTTTTCATAGTACGTGGCTGGATACTTTCTGGACATACCTCAGATACATGTTTTCTAACAGAAGAAAAGAAAAGAAAAAAGTGTATTTGTGTCTGACTTATTGTGTTTTAATTTTCTTTAAGAACAATGGGAAAATAAATGGATCAGATATTTTGAAGATAGAATATTGAATTTCTGTTATACCTTCCTTTTCACTTAAGCAAAGGGTGTTTACTTCCTAAGCACTGATAGATGCTGGCTTGTGACAAGCTCCCTTCTAGGCTCTGTGTCTGGATCTATTAGATTAGCATCTATCAACTCTTAAGGTCCGATAAGAGGTGGATTGAGGCTGACACTGGCAGGACTTCGAGAAAGGCAATTAAATAAATTCTAAGTTCCCTCATGGGTAAAGTAAGCAAGATAGTGTTGATCTTAACTGTTACTATGAAAATCCAATACAACTATCTTTAAACTGCAGAAATATTAATTCACAATAAAAATACTCATGAGTTCTGGCTGATAAGCTCTTAGTTGGTTAGAGCATCATTCTGATACATCAAGGTTGCAGGTTTGATCCCCAGTTAGGGCACATACCAGAAGTAGCCAATGAATGCATAAATAAGTGGAATAATGAATCAATGTTTCTCTTTCTTTTCCTCTCTCTCTTCCTCCCTCCCTCTCTCTTTGATCAATCAATCAATATTTCTTTTTTAGCCCTGGCTGGTGGCACTGTGTATAAGGCACCGGACTTCGAACCCAAAGGTCGCTGGTTCGATTCCCCAGCCAGGGCACGTAACAAGGTTATAAGCCAGGTCTTCAGCCAGGTCCATAGCTGGAGGCAGGTGAAAGGCAACCATACATTGATGTCTCTCTCCCTCTCTGCCTCTCTTCCTTTTCCTCTCTCTAAAAATAATAAAATAAAAATCTGAAGAAAAAAAATTTTTTTAAGAAAAATGTTCAAAATTTTAAAGGAGTCATTTGGACTGTGCTTGGCCAGCATGGATCAGAAACACTCTTGTGGGCCCCTAAAACTTCCCTCCTTCTAGATGGAGAGAGGTTGGAAAAGTGAACCATACCTCTGTAACCTCTCTGTGGCAAGAGTTCTGTATGCAAATGATGATTAGCCAGTTGGGTGTCCGTAGATGTGTTTAAGTAGCAGGGCTCTCTCTCTCTCTCTCTCTCTCTCTCTCTCTCTCTCTCTCTCTCTCTCTCTCTCTCTCCCTTTCTGCAACCTGGTAGGACTCTCCTCAGACCCAGTGAGTGTTTTGGGGAGCGGTCCTGCAGTCATCCAGGCAGCCCCAGCCCTGACTTCAGCCCATCCAATGACTGTGAGCACCTTACTCCGTATGTTAAATCTTTTCCTGCTTAAATTATGTAGCATGATTATTCTTTCTACAGCAAATTCTGCCTGAAAAGAGCAACTCAGAGAGTGAAAGAAGGGCCACCCACAGTCCTGGGGCAGCTGCCAGAGTGGAAAGAGCCCTGACCCAGCTAGACCTTCACTCTTTCTCCTGTTTCTACTTGGTTTGGTCTCTGTGTCAGTCTTTCAGGCTTTTTCTGTGGCAGAGTCCATGGACACTCCTTGGACCAGCCTGGGCCATGGGGCACATGAGAAGTTTATGTTAGGCAGCTCCACCCAAACATTGTAGAGTTGGGTGCCAGGTGTTTCTCGAAGAAGGACATTTGTATTACCTGAAGAATAGGAAGGGATGCTTTGCGGAGAGAAGCAACACGTTACACAGGAACTTTCAACCGTGACATCTAAAGCAAGACTGGATTCTGGCACCTGGGAGCTGTGTTTGCTGTTGCTGAGTGATCTTGCTCACCATCCACCCCAAAACACAATGGCTTAAAGGTCAGGCATTTCTTTCCTTCCTCCTCCTGCCAGGCTTCTGCCTGGCTGGCTACTCTGCAGGTCATCTGGGTGAGGCTCCAGGCTGCAGGGCAGGTTCAAATCTTGCTCTATATATCTCACTTTGGAGCCCTGCTGAAAGGGCAGTGGCTAGCTGGACAGGTTCTTGTTATGAAGATCACTAGAATGCCCAAGGGCTGGGCCAGGCATGCAAACTGAAGGCCCAGCCCTGGACCTATTTGCTAATCCACTAACCCCATCATCACCGCTCCAGCACCTGGCAAGATGATGTGAACCAGGAAGTAGAAACCAACCCAATCTCCCTAAGAATTTAAGAAATGGGTCTATCCCTACTGGTGTTTCTCACTGGCCTGTGAACCAAAGGGCTGCCAGTTTGATTCCCAGTTGGGGCACATGCCTGGGTTCTGGGCCAGGTCCCTGTTTGGAGATGCAAGAGAGGCTACCATGCATAGATGTTTCTCTCCCTCTCTTTCTCCCTCCCTTCCCCCTTCTAGAAATAAATAAATAAATAAATAAATAAATAAATAAATAAATAAATATATATATATATATATATATTTTAAAGAAATGAGTCTATTCTCAGAATGGCAGAGAGGAGACCTCATGTTTGATGAATTGAGTAAATTTGTGTTTGCTTTTACAAACTATTTTTCTCATGTTCATTACCGGCTTTAGATATTTTTATTATTGTTTTTGTTGTTGTTGTTGTTTTTTACAGCTATCAGGAACTACATTGTCTTTCTTCCCTTACTTAATAAAGCTTTACTGCGTTTGTTTGTATTGCTATTTTCAGCCTGTTTTAACATCTGTTATCTTATTTGATCCTTATAACATTGTGGGTGAGAAGGAAAAATAGCATCAAACCCATTTAACAGATAAGGAAATTAAGCCTCAGAGGTATTCAATAACTCCCCCAAAGTCAACACAGCTAGTAAAACAGCAACTTTGGAAGTAGCACCTAGATATTATTTGAGACTTCAAGAATAATCTATGTCTGGCAAACACAGGGTGCTATTTCAAAAGTGAGAAGAACTACTGTAGTTCATATCTGTTCATAAGTTAATCATTTAATAAAAATACAAAATGAATTATTTTTATTTCTAGCTAAATAAAACTATATATTATAAATGCTAATCAAGTAAGATTTTGTTTACTAAGTCATCTTCAATTATTTTTTTATTTATAAGAAATGTTGAGGTAATCTCCCACATATGACTTGGTAGCTACTAGCTAACTGATGCTATTGTCTGAGCTATATGATCTGACACAGGAAATGCTCTAAACTCTCCCAATGACACTGAAGGACATTGGGTAACTTGTAGGGAGAACTGTTGTTAACACCTGTAATATTGCTCTTGGTCATCATTAGTTCCACAAAACTAACTTTAGTTCCATTCAAAAGACTTCTAGACTTTTTTTATTTTAAAGCAGAATGTGATTTTTATTTTGATATTACAAAACCAAAGGCAAGAAAAAAATGTAGAAACTGTGCTTCATATAGAGATGGTTGCTGACATAGGCTTAAGTAATTGTTGCAATCTGCAAGAAAACTGAATTAGTTTAGTAAGATGCCAACATATTGTAAAACAAGGTCTGACAAAACCATTCATAAAAACTGGGCTTTAAATCACCATATTTCCAGTGTTATTTGTATGAAATGAGAGAAAATGGCATTTACTTTTTTATACCACAGGACATTGCCAATACAGAGGCATATATAATTCAAAGGTCATTAGAAATAACCATTTTTTTGTTGATTAATATTATGGTTGTTAAACATCTCATACAACTATCATAGTTTAATCAGTTGCCAACTGTTGCTGATCTGTTTGATAAAAAGAAAAGACTAGACATACACAGTATTGCATTGTCACTATGCTAAACAGTTATTAAAGACAATTTAATTCCATAAATTATAAAAGTGATCAAATATAGGAAATTAAATTGTCTTTAATAACTGAAAAAAATTTTTTCAAACTAAACAAAATATTAGTGCCTCTATTAGATCATAATGTATAATTTTCAGGTCTCTAAAAATATTTTTTCTTTTCCAGAATTGCAAGGACTTCCACTCCAGACTTTTCTATTAACATAAATATATAAAACATGATACTATTGTCAGGCCACTTTTTCAGCTCTGGCCTTACATACTGCCTACAAGGCCCAACCAGTTTTTAAATTTTAATTACCTACTTATCAGGTATATTATTTATTTCTCAAGAATACTTATGTAATATATCTGGCAGTATATAAAAAGTTTATTAGGGCAAGATCTAAAGTAATTCCATATTTACACATTTTGTTGTACTATCCAGAAATAATTTAAATAAAGGTATTTTGACAGTGACAGACATCAAAAAATTTTCTAAAACTTTGTCTGACTAGACTTTTTTTTTTTTTTTTAAGGTTTAGTGCATGTGTGTTTTTTTAAAAATTTTATTGTTGTTGTATTACATCCATCCCCTTTTTGCTCCCCTCT